>JAQQSZ010015620.1:0-11229 GCA_028646595.1 Phalanger gymnotis | reverse complement strand
TCTGTAGTTCTAGAATTGGTTCAGAGCCATTTTTTCATAGGTTTTTGGAGGGACTTGGAGGGGAGCTCACGCCGGTTACTGCTTTCCAGTCGCCATCTTGGCTCCGCCCCCGAGAGGCCAGTTGTTAAAGAGATCTGGGACCCCAGAAGCTGCATAACTCCTGTGTTCCTATACCTGACTTTTGTTTATGTCCCTTCTTTTGCTGTAAGACAAATTTATCTTCATAATCATGCTACTAATAGAATATGTAGAAAAGAGACTAATTGTACTTGCCCAAGTGAAACTCTCAACAAGTGAGAAAAAGGGAAGCCATAACAAGGAATAGTTTTATCTGCAGCCAAAAAAAAAAAATCTGGGCGTTGGGGGTGGGGAGGTGGTTCTGGCAGATGGCAGGCAGCATCAGCAGTGAGGACAATGAGTATAGTCACTCTTGGATTGCGGGAGGCCAAGCCTAAACTTTGCAAGATTTGGAGGAGAAGGTGGTGTGTGTGTGTGTGTGTGTGTGTGTGTGTGTGTGTGTGTGTGTGAAGTCTTAGATTAGGGGATGAGGCAATCAGATAGCTATGTGCCATCTGATAGCAGTTACTGCCCAGAGGTGGAGGGCTCTTCCAGTGAAGAAATGAGCTAGACCCCTCGAGATGTCAGTGCCTTGGGGCAAAGCCCCTGCTTTCTACCTCCCCAAACCCCAGTTATAACTCTGTTAGCAAATAGGACTAATCTGTCCTTAGCTCCAGGCAAGGATAAGGTAGGAAACACCTGACACTCTACTGCCTTCAATCCTCCATGTCCATCATGCCAACATTCAAGGTCATCACCCCAATCCTGGCAAAGAAAAGACCCACAGGAGATGTCCAGCAATTCCACAAAAGGATCTAGTTGACTACCATACCAACCTAGAGGCCTCAATCTCATTTTTCTTTCCCCTGCTGAAATACCAAACCAATTGGAAGAGAGAAAGTGAATTTGGTCAAAGAAAAAGAGGTTAAAGAGAGAAAGAGAAGGACTTTATGCGCCAAGGACTCATGAGATTGGGGGCAGAAGGATAGAAGTTACCAAAGAAAGGTGGGGAGGGGGCAGCGATCAGACTACCAATAGGTTCAGGTCCCTCCTTAGTACCTGACCTGATGCTAAAATTGGCTTGGTTACTTGCCCTCTGATATGCATGTATATGTGTACACATATATACATAAATACACACATATGAATGTACGATACATATATTCACATATGAACACACATATATACACGTACATATATACATACATATCTACGTACGTATGTGTGCCTATATGTATATGTATGTGTTTTCTCAAGGGAGATTATCAGCAGTTACAAGATTGAAGTCAAAAACAGAAATTTGGTTTTTCT
The DNA here is from genome assembly GCA_028646595.1 of Phalanger gymnotis. NCBI lineage: Eukaryota > Metazoa > Chordata > Mammalia > Diprotodontia > Phalangeridae > Phalanger > Phalanger gymnotis. The sequence goes on along the minus strand of JAQQSZ010015620.1, from coordinate 9,861 downwards.
GAGCTTTTGTGAATTACAGATTGCCAGTTCCAGTTTCTACTAAGGTCCTTAATAGCACTTATAAAACTTAGAAAGTGTTTCACAAAAGAACTAGATTAGCCGTGCATAAAGAAATAGCAATTATTACACATGGAAAGACTCAGGGCCTACAGCAAAACACTCAGAAGCAGTAAGAGAAGAATACAACCATGGTGATCACCAGAACCTTGAGTGTATTGCTCTTCTGGAGGAAGAATGGAAATCAACAATAGTCTTTTGGAGAGGTTGTCCTCTATTCAGCATACCCAGCTCCACCTAGATCTGTATCACTTTCCCTGCTTGGGGTGGATGAATCAAATAAGGAATATAAGTATAATAGGTTGGTGATAGAGAAGCAACCCTTCAAATGTAGTAAAGTTAATTAGAGTCTGACCACATTCACTTGTAGGTCACCCACCCTCAGCTGGCTTTTTGACTCATATATTTACTTATATTCTCTTAACTCCTGTAGGGATCTAGGGACCTGTTACAATCATTTATTTCTCATTAATAAGCTTATAATCTCTTTTCAGTAATGAATAATTATCCCAAGCCCTTCCTTTGGTTCATCAAATATTAAATATTTCATAAACTGGAGAAATCTTCTTTCCAATGAATTATTATTCTTGTTTCTATGTAATTAAACACATATTAAAATCCTGAACTGTCTCATTTTTTTCTCTTGCTCTTCAAACCAGCTTAGCCCTCCTCAGCCTGAGCCAATTCCATCCCCAATTAGCTTTCTTCAAGGTCCCTCATGTCAACCCTATGAAACTCTGATATATCCATTTCATTGCAAGCATAGTCATAGTGACTTTAACTGAGACCGGAAACCTGGCTTTCCCTTCAGAATAGCCTCTCTGTTGCATCTCTCTTAAATGGAGTCTGATCCTTCTCTAGTAGCAAATTAACAGTTGATGCTCTAATTGGAGTGAACAAGATCCAAAGGACCCAAGATTTGGACCCTGAGGAAGTTGGGTTAATGCAGGATATGAGTGGGGGAAGGGGTGGGGAGGGAATATTAATAACTGATTTTTGGTGATCTTTTATGTTTTATAAAGAGCTTCCAACCACCCTTTCAGGTAGATAGTAGAAGTATTATTATCCCTGTTTTTTAGATAAAGAAACTGAGACTCAGAAAGGTTGTTTGACTTGCCCATGGTCCCAGACTGCTAACTCCAAACCCAGCATTCTTTCAATGCTGTCCAAACAAACTCCACCATGACTCTATCCTGGACCTTCTTTCCTACTCCCTTAATATACTATTTCACTTGGTGATCTCATTCGCTTCCTAGCTTCAATTATCATCTATATGCGTATGATTTCCAGGTTGATTTATTAAGCCCTAATCTCTCTCTTGAACTCTGCCTCTTTGACATATCAAACTTAACATATCAAAAAAAAGTCATATCTCATCACCCCTTCCAAACTTTCTTATTATTGTTGACTATTAACACCAACATCCACTCAACCACTCAGGGTTGCAACTTAGGTGTTTAATTTCTTGTTTAACTCACCCTACATTTCCAGTCTGTTGCCAAGAAGTTTCATCATTTCTGTCTCTGCAGCATCTCTCATCTGGGTTCCTTTCTTTCTACTTACACAGCTGATACCTTGGTACAGGCCCCCATCACTCACACCAGCACTGGTGTGGTAGCCTGCTGATTGGTCTGCCTGCCTGGTCTCTCTCTGCTCTAATCCAGTCTCCACTCACTTATCAATGATCCTCTTAAAGCAGACCACGTCACCTCCCAATTCAATAAACTCCTGGGGCTCCCTATTACTTCCAAGGTCAAATATAAAATGCTTTGTTTGGTTTCTAAAGGCCTTTACAACCTGGCCATTCTTATTTTTCCATTCTCCTTATATTTTAATCTTCTCCCACCCTAACACATATGTATTCTACAATTCAACAGCACTGGCCTTCCTGGTATGCCTCCAATGTGATAATCCACTTCTTAACTGTGCCTTTTCCCTGACTGGCCCCCAGGCCTGCATTGTTCTCCCTTTTCACCTCTGCCTCCTGGCTTCTCTGGTTTCCTTCAAGACTCAACTCAAATAAATCCTACCTTCTACAAGAAGTCTTTCTTGATTCCCTCAGTTATACATACAACTTTTTTCCTATTATGTCCCCTGTTAGAATGTGAGGTTTTTGAGGTCAGGGACAATGCTTTTGCCTTACTTCCTATCCCCAGCACTTATAACCATGGTACATAGTAAATGCTTAGGAAATATCTATTGACTGACTGGCTTTTGTTACTAAAAATCATCAACTTTTATCTCACCTTCAGTATATGTGTCTGAGATTATCAACAAGGGCTAGCTAAATTATAGAATTACAGATTTTTAGAACTGAAATGTGCCTTAGAGATGATCAAATTCAACATCTTCAAATCAACAAATATGTATGAAGCACAGCTAGGTGGCACAGTGGATAAAGCACCAGGCTGTTTTAACAATCCAGCTTGCAACTGTTGTGGGGATGAAAAACCAATACAAGCCCAACAACAAGAACGCTGCCAGCATAGGTTCTTTTGATGTGCTTTACTAAGGAAAGAAACGTTAAGGGGTTAACAAGCTTACTTTAATTCAGCATACAAATACCACTCACTTAGTTCAGGGGGAAAAGCCAGCACCCTGAACTTTGGAGCAAATACGAACAAATTACAAACATTGACAGACAGACCAAATACAATTCATAGTTACCAACATCTAAGTTCAGCCCAGGAGCTCATAACAAGGGCTGGCCCAGAGTCACGCCACCGCGGCTGTGGGTAAGAGCTCCAAAAAAGAGAAAGCCAACCCCTGGTTTTATATCTTTTTCAGGGTTAAAGGTGAGTCACACATGCGACTCACCCATGTGACCTAAAATTGTCACAAAGAGGTGACTTAAACCCATGTGGTCTAAAAGCCTCTGATGTCCCAAACATGTCACTCAAATCCATGTAAACTAGGCCCTCCCCTGAGGCAAGGAGGTCACTAGGGACTCCCAATCTAATCAAGGAAACAAAGGCCAAACTCTTCAAGGGCACTGGGTTGAACTGAGTGCTAAGAGCCCATTTTGATTGCCAACACACTCCCACCCCTGTTCCAGGATACATAATCTAAATATCCATGGATCCTGGAACAAAATAGAGGCATTGTACATTGTGATCCAATCACACAGGAAACTAAAACATATCATTCACAACAAAGCAAAACATCATTGGGTGCCATTCCCAAATATTTGTTTACAATTCAAATGTCCTCCCCTAGGTCAAAGCAAGTTAATCTCTTTAGCTCATACTCATAAAGTACTTCTTGAGCATCACACTGCCATAGCAGGCTTCTTCCAGTACCCTCAGGCAGGGCCATACTTTAGTTAGTCAAGTCCTAAAGCAAACAAACAAACAAATAGGGTTCTTCTTGGGGACGTCTCCTTCTCCCCAAACTGTCGTTGCAGGCTTCCAATTGGCACCCAAAGTCCAAACAAAGTTCTGTTGGGATCTGTTCTCCCCATTATGTTCCAGTCCCCGGTTCCAAGTCCTGAGGGGTGGCTGGGTGATAAAGCCAACAGGGTGGGCTCCCTGGGGGTCCAAGGCACTTCCCCCACCCCACCATAAACAAATCCACCCCTCCCTCCTGGATCCCAAGCAGCCCAAGGGGGAGGTGGCGTAAAGGCACACTTAGCCCATTTCTGCAAAGCTTCCGTCTTGCCCCAGGGCTGAATTCCAAGCCCCTAGGTTCCTGGTTGTCTAGCTCTGGCTGGCCTCTCCTGGCTTCTGCCGGAATCTCCATTGCGATGTAGGTGATTCTCCACCTTTTCGCTCACGTCAAAGTTCTCTGCTCCAGCTGGGGAAGGGAGGAAAAAAGCACACTCAGTGCCTTGCTGCAAAATTTCCATCTTGCCCCAGGGTTGAACTCCAAGTTCCTTGGTTCCTGCTCCTCCAGCTCCAGTTGGCCCCTCTTGGCTTCTGCTGGAATCCTGATCTCGACGTAGGCAGCTCTCCACCTTTGCGCTCATCTCACCAAAGTCAGCTGGAAGGCAACTCACATCTCTCACCTTTCCAAAGTTCTCATGCAGGCAGTCTTCTGCTCTGTCTAGGTCAATATTTTGGCAGCCGCCATCCACTTCTTCTTTCTCATCACCAGCCCCTCCTGTCAAATCTTCAGCATAGTCCTCCTGGGCCAGGCTTATCAATTTAATTGCTCAAAAGGAGGGATTATCTTCCAGGAGCCTTGCTCTGGGCTCCAGGGAAACCACTAGCCTGTTTTCCTTCAGGCCTTTGTTGCTCCTGGGGTTTCACAGAATCATAGCCACCCCAAGCACAAAGAGAAATCCTAAAACTGGGAAACGTTCAGCCACCTCAGTACCCCCAAAACACCATACTTTCCTTTTAAAATGCAGATCCTGCCGACTATGCTATTTGTTTCAACAATACGGCTAGCAGCTGTTGTGGGGGGTGAAAGATCAACACAAGCCCAACAACAAGAATGCTGCCAAAGCCCAGGTTCCTTTGATCTGCTTTACTAAGGAAAGCAACGTTAAGAGGTTAACAATCTTATTTCAATTCAACGTACAGACATCATTCACTTAGTTCAGGGGAAAAAGCCAGCACCCTGAACTTCAGAGCAAATACAAATACAAACATACATTAGAAACAGTCAAAAATCACAATTCATAGTTAGCAAGAAAACCAAGTCCAGACATCCGGGCAAGTTGGAGGGCTCTCACTCTTGGTGGCAAGCTGTTGTGGAGACTCTGGGCAGCTGTATTTGTATTTGTATTTGCTCTGAAGTTCAGGGTGCCGGCTTTTTCCCCTGAACTAAGTGAATGATGTCTGTACGTTGAATTGAAATAAGAGTGTTAACCCCTTAACATTGCTATCCTTAGTAAAGCAGATCAAAAGAACCTGGGCTTTGGCAGCATTCTTATTGTTGGGCTTGTGTTGATCTTTCCCTCCCACAACAGCTGCTAGCCATATTGTTGAAACACAGGCCCAGAGTCAGGAAGACATGAATTCAAATCCAACCTCAGACACTTACTAGCTATGTTTAACAGCAACCATGCCGGCATACCCAGGATGGCTGCTAGTGCAGGTTTTTAGATCTGCTTTACTGATGAAAGCAACTTAAAAGGGATCAATGGTCTTCTTTAATTACACAGAAAAAAATACGAAGACAAATAAAGACTAACAGACGGGGCTCTACTGCCTGAATCCAAGCTTTACATCCGCTACTGAATCAAGACAGCGTTTTCTTCTGAGGAGTTGGGGAGCTCTGAACATACAGCCACTCAGAGTCTCAACCAGGGAATCACAACAACTTTCTCATAAGCAGCCCCCAAAGCAAAAGCTCACTTCTCATACTCTTTAGGCTCAATGCCTAATTAGAAATTAACAAAAAGTGTGTAAGCCTTCCTACAAGCAAGCAAACTTCCCTTAATGGGCTCCACATGAAGCCTATTGAGGGGCAGGGAAGATAATATTCCCTATCTACCTTACACTAGGATAACCTGAGCAAGTAGCTCAATCCTATTTGCCTCAGTTTCTCCATATGTTAAATGAACTGGAGAAGGAAATGGCAAGCCACTGTAGTATCTTTGCCAGGAAAACCCCAAATGGGGTCATGAAGAGTTAGACACGATTGAAATGACTGAACCGCAAATATTGCTAGGACTCATTTCATAGATGAGAACAATTTTAAGTCACTTATCAAAGATGCTAATAGCCCATCTGAGACTGGACCTTAAGAATCTCTGGCTTGGGCCAGTGTTTAATCAGCTCCAACACACTCCTTCACCAAGGTCAGTCTAGCAGATTTTAATTGTCAGGTGCTATTATTGCCCCTGGAGCTGGCCAGGTTTCTGTGAGGCATTCTCACATACTTCCAGCAGATGGCAATGCTGCCTCTCATTTTGCTGTGGATCCAGGCCGACCTACCAGAGGATTTGAAATTCTGTCAGGGTACTGGAAGAGAAAAAACAATCCATCTCCACCCCCAAATGAATCTACTCAAAGGCTTTGCAATCCAGAGATGGGGAATTGAGATACGATTCTTGATTCATAGAACAAGAAATCCTCACTCTCAGCTTGGGGAACCAAAGTTTATTCCTGGTCATAGAATATCATAGCTGGAAGGAACTGTGGCGCATGACTTTGTGATTTTGTTGAGTAAGTAGACAGAAAGAAGGGGGAGACTCTTGGACTTTTGTCAAAGGGACTAACTCTGCTGAATTTTAGAGGCGATTAAGTCTGCGACTCTGCTGGGATCAACCACAAAGTCAGAGATACTGCCTCTGCACCCAAAGACTATATAATCCAAGACCGCATATACCAGGATGGATTTTTAAAGCCAATTAATCCAGTCCCTTCAGCACTATCTAATAACCACCACTATTTTTGACCAAAGCAAAACAGCAAATAATGACTTGTTCCAACCCATTATGGACTCTCAGAGTTAGAAGAGACCCAGGGTGGCCTCTGGTCACTGTGGGAGAGGAAAAAGAACATAAGACATGTAGTTAGAAGTTTTAGGCTTAAATCCCAGCTGTTTAACCTTGAACTGGTCATGGGATTACAGATTTGTAGCTGGAAGGCTCCTCAGAGGTCACCTAATTGCACTCCTTCATTTACAAACAAGAAAATTGAGTCCCAGAGATTAAGTGGCTTGCTAGAGGTCACCCAGCCAGCAGATTCTGTTGTTGTTCGGTAGTTGCAGTTCACATTCTTCATGACACTATTTGGGGATTTTCTTGACAGAGATACTGGAGCAGTTTGTCATTTCCTTCTCCAACTCATTTTACAGATGAGGAAACTGAGGCAAACAGGGTGAATTGACTTGCCCAGGGTCACACAGCTAGAAGAACCTGAGACTAGATTTGAACTCAGGAAAATGAATCTTTCTGACTCCAGGCCTAGCTCTCTGTTCACTGTACCACTTAGCTCCCCCTGATACCTTCATTCAATATCTTTTCCACTATATCAGAGAGTCTCTCACTACATGTCTTTCTGCCTCTATCTCTACTCTGTCTCTGCCCCTGTCTGTTTCTTTGTTTCTATGTCTGTTTCTCTGTCTCTATGTGTCTCTGTCTCTCCCTCTCCCTCTTCCTCTCTCTCTCTCTCTCTCTTCCTCTCTCTCTCTCTCTCTCTCTCTCTCTCTCTCTCTCTCTCTCTCTTTCTCTCTGTCTCTCTGTGTCTATGTCTTCTCTGTCTTTCTTTCTCTGTGTCTGTCTCTCTGTCTCTCTCTGAACGTCTCTCTCTATGTGTCTATCTCTCTTTTAGTTTCCTTCCTAGAAAATGAGAAGAGGAGTCCTTAGAGCAGAGGTATTTAACTTTTTATGTGTTTTGGACCCCTTTGGCAGTCTGGTAAAGCTTATGGGTATCTTTTCAGAATAATATTTTCCAATGCATGAAATAAAACTTAGAGAATTACAAAGGCAACCAATTTTATTAATACATAGTTATCAAATATTGTTTAAAACAACTTAATGGATCCAAAGCTGAGGTCCCCTAGAGATGATATCTCAGGTCCTCTTTGTCTTTAATATTCTGCCATGAATCATCATCCCACCTCGAGAAGAAAATTCCACATACAATGTACTGAGAAGGTGGTGTCGGGCTTTTTCTAGCACACTCCCAGTGACGACGTTCTCATTTCTTGATGAAGGAACTTTGTTTCATTTCTGCAGATAGCTAGTTGCTAAGTTTTCTATACTGTGTCAAAATCTGCCATCTCTGACTTCTTCCCCTTGCTTCCAGCTCTGCCTTGCTCAATTAAATCTAATCCCTGTTGAGGGAGACAGCAGCCCTTCAAATATTTGAAGGTAGCTATCATGTGCCCCTCTAAGCTAAACCTCTTCACGTCCTTCAGTTGGTCCTCACCTGATAAGGTCTCTCCTTTCCCGGCTGCCCTTTGCATGTGAGCTGGCTCATCAGTTTCATTGAAACGTGATGTTCTGAACACAACACGCCCAATGTGCTCAGTAGAGAACAGTCTGTCTATAAAGCATCGCCCTCCTTTCAGGCAACATCGTAAGTTCACAATAGCTTTTGTTGTTTTGTTTTGTTTTGTTTTTGGCAACTGGACCACACGTCAAGTTTGCAGCCTACTATGAGCCAGAGGACTTTTTTTCACCTGAACAGACTCAGCTTTACAAATCCTTCTTCAACTACTCCGGTTTATCACGATCTCTCTATTCCCCAGGAACCCAGAACCTATCAGAACAATCTCTCTAAATGAGCATCATATAGTGGAAACATGGCTAGACTAAGAATCCAGGCCTCTGCCTGGATTCTAACCCTGATTCTTCCAGTCAATCAATCAGTCAGTAAACTTTTGCTAACTGTCTATTAAAAGTCAACCACTGTTCTAAGCTATGAGGATACAAACACAACTTTTTAAAAAGACAGTCACTGCCCTCAAAGAGCTTGTAATAGAATGGGGGAAAAAACAGACAAAAGTAAGCTGAAAGGGATGGGGGAGGGGGAGAAGGTACTAGCTAGGTCACCTTGAGCAAGTCACTTCACTTTACTGGGCCTGTTTCCTCATCTGTAAAAAAAATGGAGGTAGAGCATGCTCTGGCTCTAAATACTGGAATCTGTCGATCCCAAACCCATACATGAGCCTTCCCCAGAAGACCTTCTGCATCAATGGAAAAGAAAGAGGCAAGCCATCCCAGCTGAATTTTAACTGCGCTTAGCTAAGGCTACTTACTACCCTAGATTACATCTCTTCACAGAGGCTAACATGGAAACCTGATAGATTCCATGAAATTTGGCCAAGCCCATATAAAATTTCCCCTACTTGGGTGAAAAAAACACAGGAGAGGCAAACCTGCCTCTCCTTGCTTTTGCTCACATTCTGTCCAAGACCTGAAAAGCAGAAAGAGTGTCAACTCATCTTATAAGTGTTGTGGGTTACTTCTAGAAAAGCCAACATTTTCTCCTATGCTTCTGAGACACTAACTATAAAACAGGACTATCCTTAGAAATGACCCTTCCAGGGGAGCGGTGCCAAGATGGTGGCTGGAAAGCAGGGACTAGCGTGAGCTCCCCACCAAGTCCCTCCAAAAACCTATAAAAATGTCTCTGAACCAATTCTAGAATTGCAGAACCCACAAAATAGCATAGGGAAACAGGGCTCTAGCCTAGGACAGCCTGGATGGTCTCTGGGTAAGGTCTATCCCGCACGGAGCTGGGAGCAGACGGGAGCGGAGCTGCTCAGAGCAGAGCCCAGCGTGAGCAGCGTGGACCAACCAGACCAGGACCTGGGCCGAGCATGCCCTAGCACCTTGAATCAGTGAGCTCAGGCAGTTACCAGACTTCTCAACCCACAAACACCAAGGACAACAGAGTAGGTTAGTGAGAGAAGCTGCTGGGCACTGGGAAAGAGTTTGCGGTTTGGCCACTGCCCCGGGGGGGGAAACAGAGGTGGGGCAGCTACAGAACTATAGCTGCAGTTGCTTCTGGCCCCAGGCCCACCTGGTGGGAGGAATTAAGTGGCTGATCAGAGCAGGAGTGAAGAGCCTGCTGAAGATCTAAGTCCACCCCAGGTTGGGGGTTCTTGAGGAAGGAGGAATGCTGGTGAGGCGGAGCTGGCACATCCCCCCAAGCTTGGAACATAGAACTCTTTAGTCTACAAGCAGTCATACCCCACTGAAAAACTCAAGGGTCAAGTGAGTTGGTGGGGAACATAGCCAGGCAGCGAAAACGCACCCAGATTCAGTCTCAGACTTTGGAATCTTTCTTCGGTGACAAAGAAGACCAAAACATGCAGCCAGAAGAAGTCAACAAAGTCAAAGAGCCTACAACAAAAGCCTCCAAGAAAAACATGAACTGGTCTCAGGCCATGGAAGAGCTCAAA
>JAQQSZ010015619.1:0-11229 GCA_028646595.1 Phalanger gymnotis | reverse complement strand
GGCTGTCCTGGGGTGGGGCCCTGCTTCCCTCTGCCACTTTGTGGGTTCTGCAGCTCTAGAATTGGTTCAGAGCCATTTTTTATAGGTTTTTGGAGGGATTTGGTGGGGAGCTCACTCCAGTTACTGCTTTCTGGTCGCCATCTTTGGAAAGACAATTTTTAACATTCCCTTTTTTAATACAATTTTGAATTCCAAATTTTCTCCCTCCTCCCTAGCTTCTCCTCCCTACAATTTGATATAGGTTATGTATGTGCAATAACGTAAACCATATTTCCATGCTGGTCACATTGTAAAAGAAGAAATAGAACAAAAGGAAAAAAAAACTTAAAATAAATTTAAAAGTGAAAATAGTATGCTCAAATTTGCATAGACTCCATCCTTCTCTGGATAAGGATGCATTTTCCATCATTATCTTGGAATCGTCTTGGATCATTGGATTGCTTAGAAGAGCTAAGTCATTCATTGTTGATCATCACACAATGTCATTGTTTACTGTGTACAGTGTTCTTCTAGTTCTGTTCACTTCACTGTGCATCAGTTCATATAAATCTTTCCAGGTTTTTCTGAAATCTACCTGCTTGTCATTTCTTACAGCATAATAGCATTTCATTGCATTTGTATACCACAACCTGTTCAGCTATTCCCCAATCAATGGGCATCCTCTCAAATTCTAATTCTTTGTCACCATAAAAAGAACTACTATAAATATTTTTGTGCATGTAGGTCGTTGTCCCTTTTTTGTAATCTTTTTGGGATGCAGACTTAGTAGCGGTATTGCTGGACCAAATGCATGGCTTGATTGCCTGTTGGGCATAGTTCCAAATTGCTCTCCAGAATGGTTGTATCAGTTCACATCTCTACCAACAGTGCATTAGAGTCCCAATTAAAGGAAAGCTTTTTTAAAAAATCATGGACACAAGACATGTGTTTTACTATCACTATTATTATAATTATCAATACCATTATTGTATTAATATTCAATGATTTCATCATATTCTCCAGGACTGGCTTCCTCTTGCACATGTAAAAGAATAGAATTACAGAGTTAAAAACAAAAACTTTTCAATTTCAGTTCAACAAATTTTATTTATTAAACAAATACTATGTTTATTATAAAGCACTGTGCTAGGAATTGGGCATACAAAGACAAAATTTGAACATTTACTATCCTTAAAGAGCTTACATTGTACTGGGGAGATAGCGTATATACACACAGACCACTGTTGGTAGTGGTGGTGGTAATGGTGGTGGTTGGTTGGTTGTTGGTTATCAACTGTTGTTGTTGCTCAGGTAGGAATTGGACCTGTGATTTCATTAGTATAAGGAACTCCCAAATGAGGAAACTCCCTCTATGGATACAGGCTAGGACCAACTTTACAACTTACCATCTCAAAGAGTTACCTGGCCCTTGAACATTAAGAGGTCATGCAACTAGTATGTGTCAAAAGCAAAACTTGAGCCCAGGTCTTGCTGATGCTGAGGCTGGTACTCTATGCACTGAGACATTATGTGCAAAAATAATGAGCTTCATTTCAAGAGGTAGAGAGTACTAAAGACTAAGGAGAGTGGGAAAGGCCTCATACTTCAGGTAGCACCTGAAGTGTCCATCAAAGGAAACTCAGCAGTCTAAGAGAGAGGTGAGGGGTGGAGGGGACAGCTCTTAAGGTACATGGTATAGGTGGTACAAAGGTGGAAGATAGGATATTATGTGTGGAAAGTAGCTAAGCAGGCTTCATTGAATGGCTTGTGTGTATATATGCATTTATGTATATATGAATAAATGTATGTGAAGGGGACTTATATGAAAGAAAATCAAATGGAAACCACTTTATGGAAAGCTTATGACATTTTTTCTTATTTAGTGATATTTCAAGAGAAGCTTTGTAGCTGTACTTGTGGGAGGAAGAAATTCTTCATACATATGGAACTCAAGACTATGGTCCTTTAGACTTCCAAAGAAAAAATTTGGGAAGATGATAAATGATTAAAGTGAAAATTGAGAGCCTTATGTTTTATTCTAATAGGAAGACTAACAGATTTTACCCCCAGCACATCTTCAATGTAAATTTGCATATTCTTTTTCATAAAAATAAATGCCAAATTTCATAAATATGTATGTCCCATTCAAAAAGTCCTTGCTTTAAATACGTAAATAACAAGTACATGGAGTCTCCATTTCCTTCCCTTTATTTTTTTTTTTTGCCCCATTCTCTAAATTTCTCTCCATTAGTTCTTTTACATTTTGGATACACATATTTCTTACATAACAATTTTTTCATCATGATTTGGGTCAAGCTTTTTAGCAGCATATAAAATTCAGAGATGAGTTCCTACAGAAAAAAAATCAAGATCTATGATTTAAACTCAATGTAGGGAATGCCTTCTCCACAGACAGAGTTGTTCTCTTATGGCACATTGGGAAGAATGAATTTCCAATCATTGAAGTAGTACAAGAGGGAAACGACTTCTAATTGAAGCTAGGAGGCATAGCAGATAGAGTGCTGGACTTGAGACAGACCTCAGTTCAAATCCTGCCTTGAGTACTTACTAATCATGTGATCCTGGGAAAGTTGTTTCACTTCTCTTTGTTTTAATTATCTTGCCTATAAATGAGGATGATGATATCACCCACTGCACAGGATTGTTGTGAGGAGCAAATGAAGAAATATAAGTAAAGTTTTTTGCCAATTTAAGGGCTAGATGACTCCCTCATTAGGTCTCTCTATCCCCACTAGCAATGACCTTTAGCTTTCCTGTTTCTTGGCTAAATTCCTTAGGAAGATCATCTTTAATCAGTATCTTCACTTCCTTTCATTTTTAAAAAATTAAATCTTATTTTTAATGAAATGCGTTTTTCTCTTTCCCATCTTTCCAAGAGAAAATGCTTCTATTAAAAATGTATAATCAAGAAAAATAAATTTCCCCATTGGCATATGCATGTATGTATATATGTGTATGCTTAGGTGTATGCTTATGATATACACATATACATATCTGTGAATATATATACATATGTTGTACATATATGCACTCATGCATACATATTCTATACCCTATATCCATGATCTCCATTGTTAGGAGATAGGTAGCACACGTTATCATCAGTCTTCTGGAGTCACAGGTAATCATCCTCTTGGTCAAAGTTCAAAGTTTTTAGCTTCACAAAGTTTTTCAAAGTTGTTTGTTTTTATATCATTATTATATAAATTGTTCTCCTGGTTCAGCTCATTTTATTCTTGATCAATTTATACAGTTTGTCCACTTCCTTTCCTCTTATTCTCTTCTTACCTCTCTGCAGTCTAGCTTCTGACTCATCATCAACTTCAAACTGATCTGTCTCCTATTCGTAACCACCCTGTGTTACTCTTAAAAATGAGATAATTTTTAAAAAACATTTTGCACAGTGCCTGACACAGAGTAGTCAGTTGTTAAAGGGAAAGGAACAAATGCTTATTCCCTCCCCTTTTCCCATTTAAGGGTACCACCATATTCTCAGTTACTCAGGCTTGAAACTTAGGTGTCATCCTTAACTACCCACTCTCTCTTACTCTCCCATAACCATTCGTCATCCTGCCTTTTTTATCTTTCTTCCCAATAACTCTTATATATGTCTCCACGTCTTCTCTAATACTTCCATCACCCTGGTGCAGGTCCTCCTCCCCTCACACCTGAACTATTTCAGTAGCCTATCAGTCTTCTCACACCTTACTTTCTTTCATGTACTCTGTAAACCAGTGACCCTGACCCCTTTGTTATTCTTCATACATGACCTTCCGTCTCCAGATTCCAGGCATTTTCATTGGCTATTCCTCAAGCCTGGAATTGTCTCCCCTCTTGTTTCCACCCCCTGGTTTTGCTGGTTTCCTTCAGGTCTCAGCTAAAACCTTACCTTCTACTCGAAGCCTTTCCAGCCCATCCTATTAATGCTAATGTCTACCCTCTAAGACTACCTCCAAACTTTCTTATATTTTTTTTGTGTGTGTGTATGTATGTGTGTATATGTTTGTGTATGTACACACACATATATTTATGTGTATGTTGTCCTCTTCATTAAATTATTAATTCCTTTAGGGTAGTGATCATTGTTTTCTTTCTTTGTATCCCCAGCACTTAGGACAGTTTGTCCACATAGTAGGTACTTGATAAATGCTTGTTGAATTATATAAACTTGATTCTCTTCCACTACCAATTCCTGCTTCTAAAGAAAGATGCTGTAACAATAAGGAACAAGCTAAATCTTAACTATATCGAGCAAAGATTTACAAAACACTCTCCTCACAATATTCATGTAAGTGAAATGATACCATTAATATTGTCCCCATTTACCAGATAATAAAACAGACTCATAAAGGTTAAGTGACTTGTGCAAGGTAACACAGATGATAAGAACTTCAAGCTCAGGGCTCCGGGCCTTAGGTCCAGCATTCTTTTCAATAGCACCTCTCTGCCTTCCGACTGAATTTGTGTCAGGGACCCAGCCTCTCTAAAAAGACACTGTCCCATGAGACAATTGCTTCTGTCAGGCTATAGTCACAGAAAGGCAGTTGAGAGAAGTAACATAGTAAAACACAGGAAAGAGTGAGCAATCAAGCAAGCAAGCAAGCACTTATGGAACATGGTAGGAACTCTTACTATGCTCTGGCCACTGAGAAAGATGCTAGGGACATAAAAGGAGAAGTTAAATGTTTCTTGCTTCAACGAACTAATAGATTCACTCAGGGCATTCATCTTGAAATTATAAGGACCTGAATCAAAATCTTGTCTCTATCATTTAAAACATGTGTGACCAAATCAAGTCACTCAGTCTCTGAGGGCATCTGATTTCCTCATCTGTGAAATGAGAGGAATAGACTAACTGGCTTTTGAAGTAGCTAGGTGGTATAGTGCATAGAACACTGGATCTGGAGTCAGAAAGACTTGAGTTCCAATAAGCTTTATTAGCGGTAGGGAAGTCACTTAAAAGCTACTTGCCTCAGTTTCCCCAACTGTAAAATGGGGATAATAATAGTATCTACTTCCTAAGGTTGTTGTGAGGATCCAATGAGATAATATTTATAAAATGCCTTGCAAACATAAAAGCAATATATAAATGCTAGCTCTCATGATCATTTTTATTATCATTATATCAGTGAAATATGGGTCTTCAGTCCGTGACTCCTAACACCAAGTTCAGTGTTCCTTCTACCATATCATGCTGAAGATGGCCACTTCAACATATCAACAGCAAGAGGTAGCTCTAAAGCACCTACTGTGCCAGGAATGCCTTATGCCAGGCTCCATGCTAGACACTGGAGACACATATACAAAGAATGAAACAATCCCTACTCTCAAGGAGCTGAGATTTCAACAGAACAATAAGCACATATATACATCTATGCATTATACTTATAAAGAAAATAAGTTCAAAGCAGTGAAATATGTGATTATTAAGAAGAGATGGGGAGATTAGGAAAAGCTTCATATAAAAGGTGATGCTTGAGCTGTATTTGCAAGTGAAGTCTTCTGTGGGGTGGAGGTGAGAAGAGGGTGCATTCCGGGCTCTGAAAAGGTCAAGAGAGGGAAGATGAGGTGTTATGTGTGAGGAACAGAAGGATGTCTAGTTTAGCCAGAACCAGAGTAATGTTGGAAAGAAATATTGGGGTTAGGGCAGATCATGAAGGATTCTAAGAACTAAACAGACAAGTTTATAGCAAGAAGTATTAGTAACATGGTGCAATGGGTTAAGAGATAGATTTGGATCAAAGAAGTATCAGGTCAAAGCCAAAGCCTGATTCTGTCACTACATCTTTTAATTCAATCTTGAGAAAAGCATGTCTTTCCCTGGGACTTAGTTTCTTCTACTATAAAATCATAGGGTTAGAATACATGATCACATGTCCTTTCTGGTCCTAACTCCTATGAACTGGTCCAACCCTTTACCTTCAAACCAGAGAAGTATTATTATTTCAATGATAGTTTAGATAACTGAAGCTAATCGATTTGCCCAAGGTTGCATGACTAGTGAAAGGTATACCTATGAACTTTTTCAACCATTGAAAACTATTTAATTTTCTAATCACTATTGACAAATATGCACCTGAATGCATGATTGCAGATCTTATCCCATTATTCTCCTTTTGCATCATTATCCTTGAACCATGCAGCTTCATAGTCCATTACCATCCTTCTTTTGCCTAATGATATATATGGTAGTCTTTACTTACATATATAGTTCATTGAATCACTGTTATTTGATTTAAAAATGATTAACTGGGTTGAACTAGATTCCATTTCTTTTAGATTTTATCTCCATGCCTGGATGCATACTTATAAAATATTTGTGAAGCAATCATCCCAAGCCTGTCCTTTTTCATCTTCATCATTAATCAACTTTAGGCAAGACCCTCAATATCCTTTGGCCTCAATTTTTTTATCTGTAAAATGGAAAAAATCATACTCAATAGGGGGGGCAGCTAGGTGGTGCAGTGAGTAGAGCACTGGCCCTGGAGTCAGGAGGACCTGAGTTCAAATGCGGCCTCAGACACTTGACACACTTACTAGCTGTGTGACCTTGGTCAAGTCACTTAACCCCAATTGCTTTGCCTTCCCCCCTCAAATAAAAAAAAATCATACTTATAGGGCTGTTTTGGGGCCCAAATGAGATAACAAAGGTCCAAATGGTCTCTAACTGACTTATTTCAATATTAGCTTACATTGATAATTATTGTTAATTAGTGTCAGTTAAGTTAATTCAATAGTTTGACTTGATTAATTAATAGGATGAAGCTGCATGGTGCAGTACATAGAGTGGTAGACTGAGAGTCTTGAAGGCTTGGGTTTAAATCCTGTTTCCAACACTTTCTACCTGTGTAACCCTTGGGAAGTCACTTCATTTCTCTGAGCATTGGTTTCCTCATCTGTAAAATAAGGAGGTTGGACTCAATAACCTCTTAGGCCTCCCAGCTCTAAATCTATGATCCTATGATTTAATTTTCACTTTAAGATTTGCAAGGCTGATTTACATACATTATCTCATCTGTTCATCTTAATGACTCTCTGAGGTGGGTGATACAGATCTCACAAATTAAATTTTACAGACGAGGAAACTGAGACTTAGAGAGATAAATGATTTTGCTGGGGGACAGAGAGCCAATAAGTGCCAGGGGTGGACTTGGAACCCAAGTCTTCCTTAAACCAAGTCCTGCACTCTATCCAGAATGCTATGCTGCCTCTAATTTCCTCACTGTGGCTATTCTGTCCATCAATGCAGATGTTAACTGCTATATACCTCTACAGAATGCTTCATGAGTTGTTTTAGGAGAAAACTCATCAATGTTTCATTTATATTCTTTGTATCAGTGGCTTTTTGAACACTAACTGGTAACTAGGGCATATGTAATAAAGATATGTTGGTTGATTGATTGATTCTGCTCATCAAAACCCTTTGATACTTCTCTTCCCTATTGAATAAAATTGAGATTTTTTTGGCCTGCCATCCGATTTTCCTTGCTTAATGGCTCCTCCCCAAAGAGCCATCCAATTTTCCTTGCTTAATCTCACACTATTCCCTCCTACATGTACCTTATTCACAAAGACTAAATGTTTAGAGGGCCCTCAGAAGTAATCTAGGCTAACCCACTGCTGAAAAATAATCCTTTCCACAGCATTTCCCTGAAGCAACCATTTGGCCTCTGTTTAAACAATAATAACATGTAGTATTTTTTCTAAGTTTGTAAAGTGTTTTACGTACTTTTCTCTCCTTGTTTGAGTCTCAAAACAATCATAAAACATAAGCACTACACTCATTATTGTCTCCATTTCACAAATGAGGAAACTGAGGCTCAGAGAGGTTAAATAACTTGCTTATAGAAACACAGTGCAAATGTCAATGAAAGTATTTAAACCCTGGTCTTCTCTATGCCACATAATTTGCTGATTCCATTTATGTTCACGTTGGTCTTTGAATCTAGATCAGCTGCTACCCCTCCTCTACCTACTGAATTTTTCTAAGTCTTTTGCAGCTGAGTTACCACCTGTGATATGCTAAACAAGTCTCTCATCCTTTCTGGGCCTTACTTTTCTCTCTATAAAATGCGATTAGATCTCTCTTCCATCTCTTAGTCCATTTCTAGCCTTTCCAGCTAGGCAGCTATCATAGGTTGAGCTCTATTTGCATAGCTTTTAAGAGCCCTCTGCATAGTCTTTGATGGTCATCTCCATGTCAGTTTGGTAGTTAGTTGAACTCCATGTTGAATGAGTGGGAATGACCCCTGTCCAGACTCATCAATCCCCACACATGGCCCAAGGCTATCAATGCTTGCTGTGCCATGATGATGCAATAAAATAGGGACTTGATAGTGGTTATGACTGTATAGTACTACATAAAGGAGAGTAAGTGACAAGTCATTCAACAAGTACTCACTTGGTAGCCTATTATGTGCACCTCGTTGCTGGGAACTGTGGGGACAGAGGTTGCAGACAGGTGTATTTAGACTTGTTGTCAGGGAAAATGTTCTAACTTTGAAGCCTTTCATATTCCACCTTCTCTGAAAACCATGCCCATTTATCACACACACACACACACACACACACACACACACACACACACACACACATAGTTGATTCCACCCTGTGGTAACATATTGCTTTGAATTCATTTGTCTTAGAGCATATCCTTTGTTGTTTTATGCTACAGTGATAACCCTTTTATATTGGCCTTTAAGGTTTATAGAATACTTTCATCACAGTAAACTTCTGGGTCAGATGCAAAATATGTTAACTCCACTTTACAGATGAAACAATTGAGTCTTCTAGATAAAGTGATTTATCCATATTCATTCAGCTGGTAAATATCAGAGCTGGGTTCCAAACTCAGGTATTCTGACTCCAAATCCCCTGTTATTCCTACTATAGCATTATACTATAATATAGATTCTATTTTATAAGCGTCCAAGGTGGGAGGGGAGGGGGAAAGAGTGACGCATGCATGTGTGCATACAATATATAATATTTGTACATACATATCTGTGTATATACATACATATGTGTGTATGCATATATATAATACATATTCCTCTTCTCACTTTGTAAGCCATATTAGAGCTGGGATAGCCTCT
This sequence comes from Phalanger gymnotis, assembly GCA_028646595.1. NCBI lineage: Eukaryota > Metazoa > Chordata > Mammalia > Diprotodontia > Phalangeridae > Phalanger > Phalanger gymnotis. The sequence continues at coordinate 2,134 of JAQQSZ010015619.1, read as the reverse complement.
TTTTTTAAAAAAAAAAGTTTTATTAAAGCATTTTGGTTTTCTTTTTTTGGCATCACCATAGTTTCACAAAGTTTCCCTCCTCTCCCCTCAGAGACATCCCATATAATAAACAGCATTTGCTGAAGACAAAGAAAAAAGAAATAATAATAATTGGTCAATACATTTAAAAAGTTGAAAAACATATGAAATGTACAACACTTGTAGACCTCTTACTTCTGGAAAGGGAGGTGAGAGGAATATTTTTCTTATACCATCTTCTTTCTGGCTATGCTCATACTTCATATTTCTGTATCATTCTCTTTCGATTGTTTTGTGGTTTCTCTTTCCATTCCCATTGCTGTAGTCATTTTGAATATTGTTTTCTTGGCTCTGCTTATTTCACTTTAGGTAAGCTCATGTAGAACTTTTCATGTTTTCATGCATTTTTCAAATTTCTCATTTCTTATAGCACAGTAATATTCCATTATCATCATGTACCACCATTTGTTTAGCTATTCCACAAATGATGTGCATCTACTTTGTTTCCAATTATTTGCTGTCACAAAAAATGCTGCATAAATATTTTGAAGCACATGGGCACTTTTTTTGTCAGTGGGGTATAAATTTACATAAACTCTGTGTCTCCCATGGAACCTAGTGTAGCCCCCTACACAGTTACTCAGTAAATGTACATTGATTGAACTGAAATGAGGAAGAACAATGGCTGGAAGGCAAGAATGAGCATGCTGGGGGGCGGAGCCAAGATGGCGGCTGGAAAGCAGGGACTTGCATGAACTCCCAGGCAGATCCCTCCAAAAACCTATAAAAAATGGCTCTGAACAAATTCTAGAACTGTAGAACCCACAAAATAGCAGAGGGAAGCAGGGATCCAGCCCAGGACAACCTGGATGGTCACTGGATGAGGTCTATCGCTCACAGAGCGGAGGGGAGCAGAGCCCAGCACCGGCGGCTTCAGGACCAACCAGACCAGGAGCTGGGCGGAACAAGCCCTAGCGCCCTGAATCAGTGAGCTGTGGAAGTTACCGGATTTCTCAACCTACAAATACCACAGACAACAGAAAAGTTTAGTGGGAAAAGCTGCAGGGGACAGAGTGAAAAGAGTTTGCAGTTCAGCGAGGAGCAGCTACAGAACTAGAGCTGCAGTTGCTTCTGGCCCCAGGCCCACCTGGTGGGAGGAATTAAGTGGCTGATCAGAGCAGGAGTGCAGAGCCTACTTAAGATTTTAGTCAGTTCCAGGTTGGCGGTTCTTGAAGAAGGAGGAGTGCTGGTGTGGCAGAGCTGGCTGTGTAGAAATAGCTCTGAAATTAACAGCGCATCCCCTCAAACTTGGAACAAAGTACTCTCTATTCTACAAGCAGTCATACCCTGCTGAAAAACTCAGGAGTCAAGTACGTTGGCTGGGAATATGGTCAGGCAGTGAAAATGCACTCAGATTCAGTCTCAGACTTTGGAATCTTTCTTTGGTGACAAAGAAGACCAAAACATACAGCAAGAAGTCAACAAAGTCAAAGAGCCTACAACAAAAGCCTGCAAAAAAAAAAAAACCATGAACTGGTCTCAGGGCATGGAAGAGCTCAAAAAAGATTTGGAAAAGCAAGTTAGAGAAGTAGAGGGAAAATTGGGACAAGAAATGAGAATGATGCGAGAAAACCATGAAAAACAAGTCAATGACTTGCTAAAGCAGAACCAAAAAAATACTGAAAAAAAAACATTGAAGAAAACAACACCTTAAAAATAGACTAAATCAAATAGCAAAAGAGCTCCAAAAAGCCAATGAGGAGAAGAATGCCCTGAAAGGCAGAATTAGCCAAATGCAAAAGGAGGTCCAAAAGACCACTGAAGAAAATACTAGCTTAAAAATTAGATTGGAGCAAGTGGAACCTAGTGACTTGATGAGAAATCAAGATATTATAAAACAGAACCAAAGGAATGAAAAAATGGAAGACAATGTGAAATATCTCATTGGAAATATCTCACCTGGAAAATAGATCCAGGAGAGATAATTGAAAAGTTATTGGACTACCTGAAAGCCATGATTAAAACAAGAGCCTAGATATCATCTTTCAAGAAATTATCAAAGAGAACTGCCCTGATATTCTAGAGTCACAGGGCAAAATAGAAATTGAAAGTATCC
>JAQQSZ010015618.1:0-11229 GCA_028646595.1 Phalanger gymnotis | reverse complement strand
AAAAAAAATAATTAACCGACCATTTCAATATTTCAACATTTTAAAAACCAAGTCTTTGATAAATAAATAAAAACATTTGATGATCATTTATCAGTGGTGACACAGAAAATCCCCATATTGATGACCTGGAGCAGCAATAGTCGTAGGATGGAGAACAGCTGAGGAGGAGGAGGAAGAAATCCCCAGGATCATGACAGATTTTACAGATATGGGAGGCACTTTTTATTGATTCAGTTGGGTTGAGAATTCTACCTTTCATTTTTTATTTTGCTGCACATATTTGTTCATGTGAAGAACACTAGGGACCCTTCTCATCCTGTAGAACTTTCAGCTGAATGCAGGTGGTTTTTCAGTAAATAATATGACTTTATCTAAGAACAACAACAATAATAAAACAAAGTAAATGGCTTCCCGACTGACCCTTGTATCCCAGTCCATGAAGATCTTCTGGGTCCTGCCTTTTGGCACATACAGAGCATGGTCATTAATGTTGCTTGTATGTGAGCATCTACCGTCCTCTCTTCAACCTTAATGGTTCCTTGAGTGGTTCAAGTCTCCTCCCATGTACGCATACCACAGCTCCCAGATGAGGTTACCCATATTTGGCACATACTCATTCAAAGAATGATCAAACAACAGGAACATGTCATGTCTACCCAAAAGAGTAGTTCTGTGAGGGCTGGGGCTGTTTTCATTTTTATCTTTGTATTTCAAGTGCCTAGCAAAGTGTTTGGAATATAGGAGGTAATTAGTAAGTACCGGGTTAATTGAAATGGATAGAGTGATGAGGCTGGAATTCAAATCTACTGATGCTTCTATACCACGTTGCTTTCTCCCCCAATTTCTTCTCTCTTCAGCCAGTACTTTTAATCATTAACTTTCACCGAATATTAAATCCATACATAGATTTAAAAAACTGTATTATTTTTATTAGCATCTTTTGTTTTTAAATCTCATTAACCTTTAGTATTTTCCTTCTTCCTCTCTCTCAAGAGACTAACAAAAGAGCACAAAAAAAGAAAAAAAAGAGCTCGGTTCAATAATCAACTACACGTAACAGAGAGAGGTCAGGGAGAATCAGGACCTTTACAAAGGTAACCTTGGGGAAATTATTTCCGCTCTCTGAGCCTTGATTTCCTCATCTGGATTCAATAGACCTGGTATTAGGGAATTCTTTGGTTTTGCCTGTGAACTACATCTTCCATAAGGTTTGGGGGTTACTTATGCCTACCTAACTATGCGAAATGGGGATTAGTACCAAAGGAATTATGCTACATGTAAATGTATTTGCAGTATTTCGCACCCACAGTGTCTAATCTCTACAATGTGGTGAACTTTTTCATTTCCTCTCTGAGGCTATATTTGTTTCATTGAAATTATATAGCATTCGGCTTCATTTGTTGGTGTTCTTTCCATTTCCAATATGTCGTACATATTTTTTTCACACTTCTGCTAACTTCACGCTGCATCAGTTCACATAAGTCTTCCTATGTTTCTTTGAGTTCTCTATATTCATCTCTCTATACTCTCTATACATCTCTATACTCATGCTCATTTCTTATGGCTTAATGATATTCACTTACTCCAATTTGTTTATCTCCTTTCTATTTGGCTGGCATTTGCTTTGTTTTGAATCTGTTGCTATGAATATTCTGTCACACGTGTATTTTTAAAGAGATACTTGAGATAGTAATGGTATAAGCCTCTCCAGGGAGAGGAATCATATCTGTTTTTCTCCCAACCATTTGGATGGTTGCTCACTCATCATAACTGCTGCAACAAGCCATCTAGATCACCAAACAACATGTTTATGTAAGATAAGGGTCTGTCAATTCCTTTTAAATAATTCAGTGGCCTTTTGAGTGTTTATCATCCACAGAGAGTTCTTAAATAGCATCATATCAGGCTAGAAATAAAATAAAATACTGTAGCCAAGATTTTGAAATAGTAAATTAACTATATGATGCTATCACATAGGACTTCCCAAAGGTTAGTAATGCACAAATTAACTCATATTATATAACTTAAAGTTTTCATGGGCATCAGTTTCAGTGGAAAAACAGACCCAGGGATGTCCCTGTAAAGGCACAGAGAGTGAAGGATGGGACCATGAAAGCCTAGGTCTGGGTCCTGGAACTCAGGGAAACAGTGGCATCCCAGATCAAAAAACTCCCAGAATTTCATGGGCACTTAATTTCTACCTCTTTCTACTACCTTTTTCACATCTGCAAAATAAGAATAAGGAATGGCGCTTACCTCACATGGTTGTTGTAAGAATTAACAGAGAAAATGTCTATTAAAGTGCTTTGTAAACCTTAAAGCACTATGTGAATTTGAGCTTTTATTATTTTCATTATTATAGCCCTCTCATTCTTGCTGACTATGGATATTTGCAAAAGGAGAATGGTCAAGTTGAAGATCATATAAATTTACCAGCTTTTGGATAGAAATCCTGGCTCTGCCCCTTTGCAATCTGCGTTATCTGGGGCTAGTTGCTTTATTTCTCTGGGCCTCATTTTGCAAAATGAGGATGTTGGACTGGATGGCCTCTAGGCTCTTTTCCAGATCTAAATCTGTGTACCTTTGTATAACTCCTAAGAATTCAGGATAGATTAGCATAAATAAGTGGCAATATATACATGTCCCAAAAGTCTTAGTGCAGTTTTAAACTGCACTAAGACTTTTGGTACACGCTGTATATTTGAAGGGTTAAAATTTTTATCTGAATGCTATGAGGGAATTTTAATAGAGAACATTTGGATGAATTTTATCTTGAAAATCTTGCTCACTCATAACTGCTACAACAAGTCAGCTAGATCGCCAAGCAACACATTTATGTAAGATAAAGGTCTGTCAATTCCTTTTAAATAATTCAGTGGCATATTAATCTCTCTGAACTCCATGGGACTATATTAAAATGTCAGCTTTGTTAGTTGTCTTGGAGGACAATGTATTTAGGATGTGTTTTTCATATCAGAAAAAGAATTTCCTGTTTGAAAAGTTTGTCTGAAACAATAGGAATTATAGTAGAAAAGTCTCTGAACTGTATATATGAATATGTGAGTATGCATATATACACATATACATAGCAAATGTATATAAATTATATACACATATAAATCATATACATGTATGAATATACACTTGCATCATATACACATATAATTTTAATGCAATTTTAAATTAATGCTTAAGACTACATTAAGACTTTCGGTGACCTTTGTACATATAAACCTACTGAGCATGTATGCCTTAAGGAAGTCAGAAATGAGGGAAAGGTCTTATACATATAAAAATATGTATAGCAGTACTTCGTTAGTAGCAAAGAATTGTAAACAAGGCAGGTACCCTTTCATTGGGGGAATCGTTGAACAAGTTGTAGCATGTGAAAATAATGGAATATTAATATTTTGTAAGAAATGAAGAATAGGAAGAATGCAGAGAAACTTGGGAAGGCGATAAAGTGATACAGGGCAAAGTAAATGGAACAAAGAAATCAGTTCATACAATGCTTTAGCCATCCATCCACCACAACATCTGGGCATCTGCCTTGCTAATGTATGTCCCTCCTTTTCTGAAGTTACCAGAAACCATGTCACCATCTATGAGACAGTCGATCTACTTAGATTTGGGGCTCTCCCATAAGGCTAAGCTATTTTTTCTGAAGGGGGGGAAGGTGAGGCAATTGGGGTTAAGTGACTTGCCCAAGGTCACACAGCTAGTAAGGTGTGTCATGCTAAGCTATTTTGATTGATGACTAGATGCAAACTCAAATAATGCACTATATCACTCTATCTAGGTTGGTTAACATCTGCCCACCCTGGACATCTTATCATCTGCTCTGCCACCACACAGTTTTACCTAAACCCTTTCCATGCACCTTATCTCCTCTTCCCTCTTGCTTGGTGAACAATAATTAAAAAAAAACTAATATTACTTCTGGAAGAGGCATGGCAATAAATTATCTCATGATTACGTTCACTATTCTTATGACTCTCTTGACAAAATCTCTTTTCCCTGGCTATCCCTCTCCCTGTCCTGTTGTCTTCCTCTACAAAGTGTCTCAAAAATCTTAATACAGATTTAAGCTATTAAAGTTTAAATCTGCACTAAGACATTTGGGATACCCTGTATTAGAATGCAAGTTCTTTGAGGACAGGGACTGGACTGCCTCATTTTTGCATTTATATTCTTGGTACTTGGCACAATGACTGGCACATAGTAGGTACTTAATAAATGCTTCCCCTTACCCTATTCATTCAATTAATGGTTTGTTCAGAACAATGTTAAGGGAAAAAGAAGAGATTGGAACCTTGGGGCTGGGACTGTCTTGGGAATGCCTGAGAGGCTGTAGGCCATAGAGCTAAGGATATTACTGATCCTGGAGTATAGATAGTGCATAGCAGTGCCCTAGGTTAGGCTCCAAGTTAAGCTAGAGTCTAGAAATGGCAGAGACCACAACTGAGCAACAAATGCCACGCCCAATGAGAAACAATCAATAAGCATTTACTAAGGCCCTACTATGTGCTAAGTGCTGGGGATACAAAAAGAGGCAAAAAATAGTCCCTCCCCTCAAGGAGCTTATCCTCTAATGGGAGAGACAACATGCAAGCAAATAAGAACAAACAAGATATATATAAAGTAAATAGGAAATAATTAAGGGAGGAAGACACTGGAACTAAGAGGGGTCTGGAAAGGCTTCCTGTAGAAGGGGTGGGGTTTAGTTGGGACTTAAAGGAAACCAGGGAAAACATTAGGTGGAGATAAGGAGGGAGAGTATTCCAGGCATGGAGAACAGCTAGAGAAAATGCCCAGAGCTGAGAGACAGAATGTCTTGTTAATGGAACAACAAAGAGGCTAGTGTCACTTGATCAGAATATGTGGCAGGGAATAAGGTATATGAAGATTGGAAAGATAAGGAGAGGAGTAGGCTATGAAGGGTTTTCAATGTCAAATGGAGGATTTTGTATCTGATCCTGAGGGTGATTGGAAGCCATTGGGCCTCGTTGAGTAAGGAGGTGGCATGGTTGGACCTGCGTTTCAGGAAAATCCCTTCACCAGCTCAATGTCAGATGGACTGGAATGGGGAGAGACTTGAGGCAGGTAGATCCACCAACAGGTTATTGCAATAGTCCTGTCCCGAGGTGATAAGGGCTTATATTAGAGTGATGACAAAGTCAGAGGAGGAAAGGAGGAATATGTGGGAGATGCTGCAATGGTGAAATTGACAGGTCTTGGTAACAGTTAGGAGAAGGAGGGTGAGAGATAGTGGGGAGTCAGTCTAGGATGATACCTGGATTCTGAGCCTGGGGGACTGGAAAGATGGTGTTGCCTTCTACGGTAAGAGATAAAGTAGGTGGAAGGGTTTGGGGAAAGATAATGAATTTAGTTTTGAACATATTGAGTAAGACATCTAAAAGGCAGTTAGAGATGTGCAATTGGAGGTCAGCAGAGAAGCTGGGGCATGATTAATTAGATTTGAGAATCATCAGCATAGAGGTGGGAGCTAAAGGGATCACCAAGTAAAGCAGGTAGAGAGGGAGGAGAGAAGAGAGCCCAGGATAGAAGCCTATCGGATGCCTACAGTTATCAGTTACAGTGATCTGGATAAAGATTCAGCAAAAGAGATCTGTCAGATAAGTAGGAGGAGAAGCAGGAGAGAATGGTGCCCTGAGAACCTAGAGAGAAGAGAGTATCAAGGAGGAGATTATCAATCGTATCAGAGGCTGCAGAGAAATTAAAGAGAATGAGGATAAGAAAAGGCCATTGGATTTGGCACTAAGACATCATTGGTAACTCTGGAGAGAGAAGTTTCAGTGGACTGATAAGGTCAGAAGCCAGATTTTAAGAGGTTAAGAAAAAAATGGGAGGAGAGAAAATGGAGGAACCTATTATAGATGGCCTTTTCAAGGACCTTAGTCACAAAGGACCCAGAGAGTGCTGTGGAATGACTCCAGGTGTCCAGCAGGGAGCATGCCCAAGGAGCCTAGCCGAGTGGTATGCTAAATGGAGAGTAGTGCAAGGACATCATAAGAAGAGGAAAGGGTCCTTGCAGTCCTGAAGTGTCAGTGGACTTGGCCACATGTGCTCCCCAGGTGTGTGTGACCCACTATGGCTATATTCTATGAATGGGTTCAATATTCCCACTGATTTTGTGTGTATTTGTGAGAGAGGATACCCCCAGCTTTGAAAAGTAAATGCTTTGTTATTACTACTCATGCCATGCCATTTTAGTAAATGCATTTGCTTTAAGTTAATTATGCCAATTGACTGTTGAAGGCAAACTCATTAGAAGGGGTTGATAAATTGTAGTTTTAGTTGACCCATTGAAAACCTTGAATCTGAGCCAATTGCCCCCCAAGAGCCCATCCTGTGAATGCAGGTTGCAGGGATAGACTTTGGGTGCACATGAGAGCTGTCTTCAAGTCAGTCTGTCATGTGGAAGAGGGCTCACATTCATTCTGTTTCGCCCACATGAATAGAACCAGGTTCAGGGAATGAAAGTTGCAGGGATGCGAATTTAAACTCAATGTAAAACTTGCCAAAAATATGAGCTATCCAAGAGTGGAATGGGATGCCTCTGAAAAGAATGTTTTCCTCCCTCACTGGAGGTCTTCTGCTAGAGGCTAAATAATCATTTTCTGGGTATATTGTAGAGGAGATTTCTGTTCAGGTATGGGTTCAAATGAATACCTCTGAGGTCCTTTGAATCTTTAAGATTCTCTGAAATGACCAGGAAAGGTCCTTTAGCGTGGTGTTCTCTCTTTTTTAATGGAAAGATTGGTCATGTGAACAGACTTAGATGTGCTTGAACATAATTTTGATACTTGGGCTAACCACATAGATTGGTCCTGATTTGTTGAGGATTTTATTCCTGTATTAGGAGTTTTTATTATCATTTATTATTCAACTGAAACCACTCTCTCCAAAGTTACCAATTGTTTCTTAATTGCCAACTCTAATTGCCTCTTCTCAATCCACTTGACTTTCTATAACCTTTAACAGTATAAATCATCTTCTCCTTGATACACTCTTCTCTGTAAGTTTTCATGATGCTGTCCTCTCCCTCCTGTTCTTCTCCTGCTTTTCTCACCACTCCTTCTTAGTCAGCCCAGGCTGGCTAGCCATTGGGTGTCCCACAGCACACTATCCCGAGCCCTCTTCTCCATCTATACCACTTCTCTTGGTAACCACATCAGTTCACATGATCTCAATCATCATTTCTATGCAGATAATTCTTGGATTGCTTTGTCCAGTTCTAACCTCTCTCTTGACCACTGGATGCACATCTCCAACGGCCTATGGGACAGTTTAAACGGGATATCTTGTGGATACCTTAAACTCAATATCCCCCAAACAGAACTCACTATCTTTACCCCTAAATCTTCTTCTCTTCCCTGTTACTGTTGAGAGTACCAACATTTTCCATGCTTGCAACGTAGGTGTCATTCTTGACTCCTGACTTTCTCTCAAACTGCGCCCTCTCCCAATCCAATCAGTTACAAGTCTTACTTTTTGTACTTTTATAGCATTTCTCATTTACATCCTCTTCCCTTCTTTGATGCTGCTATGATATACCCTGGTCCAAGCCCTGTCAGCTTATGCCTAGACTATTGAAATGGTTTGCTGGTTGATCTTTTTGTCTAGAGTCTCTACTCCCTCCAGTACAAAACTGACCCTCCTAAAACACAGTTTTAATCACTTCCTTTACCTCCCCTCCTGATTCAGCAAACACCAGCAGCTCCCTGTCATTTCTAGGATCACATGTAAAACCCTCTGTTTGGCTTTTAAAGCCCTTCCTTACCTGGTCCCCTCCCACTTTTCCAGTCTTCTTACACTTTATGCCCCTTCACACCCTCTGTGATCTAGTGGTAACAATCTCCTTGATGTCCCTCACACAAGACCTTCCTGCTCCTGGCTTGGTGTTTACACTGGCTAGCCTGGAATTCTCTTCTGCATCTCAGCCTCCTCACTTCCCTGGCTTCTTTCGTGTCTCAGCCGAAAACCCACTGCCTTCTGCAAAAAGCCTTTCCTTATCTCTCTTAATGCTAGTGCCTTCACTGAGGTAACTCAATTTATTACATATGCGTGTGTACACATGTAGCCATGCACCTATGGGAACACACGCACACATGCATCTCTGTATACATGTATATAAACATGCATACACCATATATACATGTATAACTGTGTATATGTATATGTATGTATATGAGTGATATATACACATAAACATACACATATACAATTTACATACATACACGCACACACACACCTTAAACTTTATTTGTGTTATTTGTGTGTGCTGTCTTCCCCATCAGACTATGAATTTCTTGAAAGCAAGGACTTCCTTCACCCCTTTCTTGGCATCACCAGCATTGATCATGGTGCCTAGCACAAAATAGGCACTTAATAAATACTGAGTGACTTGATTTCACTTACTGAGCATATTCTTAAACAGGTTGCCAGTACTTAAGGGCCCAGGTATAGGGGAAAGTCAAGCACATGGCCAATGCCCTCTTTAAATGACTTTATTCTCCTGGCTGGTACAATATTTGAATATAGAGCTTCCTTCTAATGTTATGGGCTTTTCTCTCACCCTTCTCCTCCTCCCTTCCCTTCACTACAGCCATAGTACAAATGGACAAAGTGCTGACCTTGGAACCAGAAAGACATGGGTTCAAGTCTTGTTTATAGCACATACTAGCTTTTGTGACCCTGGAGAAAGTGACTTGGTCGCTTACTGCCCCCAAGTAACTTTCTAATCTGCTACAGTTGTACTGACCTGCACTGGTAAAGGGAATTTCCCTGATTGGAAGATTTCTAAATCCATTAAATCACAAGTCTAGCCCCATCTGTAGGAGACAAATATATCCTTATTTGCTTTGGAAAGAAGATCCAGGCAAGTTCCTCTTTTTACATTTACTACCAAAAGCCCTGGTACCTGTCCACTGTTTTCTGATTTGCAAATGAGAGAGAGAAAGACAGGGAGCTGAGAGTTATCTCACAACTCATGCAAATTGGGTGCCAGGAAGGTTATTGAAAAGGGAAGATGCTATCATTTGTCTGGCAGGGGCACCAGGGAGATTGACAGCCCCACATTTAACCTTGTTATTTTCTGTCCTTTCCCTCTCCCCTCATTGCTCATTGTCACATACACCGCCTCCCTTCTCTCTCCCTCCTCCCTACCTCTCTTTTCTCCCCCATCCCTCTGGAGGCTCTAGCTTTGCTAAAGTGAAATCCTCATCATTCCCAAGAGAGCTGCAGCACAGGATACAGCATGCCTATATTACCTTTGTTGTCAAGATCACGCAAGGTCTTGCAATTCCATGCTTCCAAAGCTGGAATTTGCACAAAAGTAGATTAAAAACTAATGTCTGAGGCTTTCAATCAGGAAAGTTCCCTTGTTAGGGGTTAACTCATTTCAGATATCACTGGGCCGATGTTAAGAGACAACGAGATCTAATGGAAGAAACATCGAACTTGGAGTCATTACATATGGGCTTGAATTTTAGCTCTGCCTATTAGTGTGTGACCATGTTCTGTCAGGTAACCTGTCCTCATTTCAGTAAAAATGTATTAAACATCTATTATTATCTGCCTGTGCAAGGCACTGGGGACCCAAAGACCAAAACAAAGCAAAAAAAGAGATGATCCTGCCTATAAAAAAGCTTGCATTATCTTTCTCAGGAAGATTCAAGATATTTGCAGATAAATAAATATAAAGGGGGCAGGTAGGTGATGCAGTAGATGGAGCACCAGCCCCAGAATCAGGAAGGCCTGAATTCAAATCTAGCTTCAGACACTTGCTAGCGGTGTGACCTTGGGTAAGTGACTTAATGCCAGTGGTGCCCCCCAAAAATAATAACTTAAAAAATAAATAAATACAAAGTTATTTGGAGGAAGGAGAGAACATTGACAATTGAGGGGAATCAGGGAGGGCTAAGTTGAGATCTGATAAACAGAGATTCCCGGAGGCTGGGATGAGCAGGGACTTCATCCTTGGCATGGGGGACACTCAATACAAAGTCACAGAGATGTGGAAGGTGGAGTGTGTTGTGTTAGGAGCATCAGAAAAGCCAGTTTGGTTGAACTGAAGGGTATATGAAGTGGATGAATATATATGAAGACTGGGAAAATAGGAGGGGGGCAGATTTTGAAGATTTAAATACTTAAGAGCAAATTCATATTTGATCTTAGAAGTAATAGTGACTAAAACCTGTTGAGTAAGGAGGTGACATAGTCAGATGTGTGTTTTAGGATATGTACTTTAACAGTTGATGGATTGGAGTGGGGAGAGATTTGATGAAAGGAGATTAATTAAGAGGTCAGTGAAATAGTCTAGAAAAGAGATGATGGAGACTAAAACCAAGGTGGTATCTGTGTGAGTAGAGGGAATGCAAGAGATGTCTCCTTCATTCTAGCCAAGAGTCCTTGATCTGGGGTCTATGAACTTTAAAATTGTTTTTAAATAATTATATTGTAATATAATTATTTTCTTTTGTAATATTAGGTATTTTATTTTATGTTTTTAAAAATATTATTCTGAGAAAGGGTCCCAAAATAGGTCCATAGCACCCATTAAGAAGCCATGTTCTAGACCCTGGACAAACATTTGATAACCATCTAAGGCAGTCAGAAGTGTGGTATCATTTGTTACAAATACCACATTCCTCAAAAGCTGTGTGTTTTGCACATAGTAGGTCCAAATGAAATGTTTATTGAATGCTACTGAATTGATTTTCGAACAGTTTTCCTAGTGAAATTGATTCAGTTTCCCACTTGCTCAGTTTTACCTTGGAGAATTCCCTGAGAAGAGTTTGGATAAATTAATGGGTGATAAATTTCACGATGGGATGGTTGAGTGCATCCATAGCTTTCTTAAGTAGATATTAAAGAGATACTATCTTTCCAGTACAATATTTCTCCATGTCACCCTTAGAGACAAAGACAGTAGTTTGGTCTGGACATATTCATTTACCTTACTCATTTTAGTACTATCTTTTCCACATTTTCATGGGGAGGCTGCAAATGATCTCTGAATTTTGTGGTTGTCATTTGTCAGGTTCCTTAGAACTTAGGATGTGTGTAGTAGGAAGGCCGAATTTATGATCTCAAATATAATCATGTATATGTTTGAATGGTCCAAAATCGCAAGGTATGAGAGATTCTCTAAGGAGAAAACAACAAGGAATTTATTTAGGCCCCACCGCAGCAAAAACTTGAACC
>JAQQSZ010015617.1:0-11229 GCA_028646595.1 Phalanger gymnotis | reverse complement strand
GGAGGGAAGGCAAGTAATAGGAAGGAAATGTAGTGGGCAGAAGTAAAGTAGAGGCTGCAGGAGCGATAGTAAACATGAGATATGTACAAACATAAAAGCAAAGATCAGGAGTAGAGTATTTTTGGGAAAGTATATGTCTATATCTGCATGTATATGTGTATAATTGTATGTATATATCTGTACGTGCATGTATATATTGAGAAACATATCTAAACTATAGTGTAGCCTTCGGGGGGTAGGGAGAGGGGAAAAAATAACAAAGTTAGAAAGTGTACAGCTGAGAACAAAACACAAGAAAGCAAAGAAAAGATGGACAATTCTCAACACATGGTGTGTTATTTATCATACCGGATTTCTTGAAATGAAAATTTATTGTTACTTATTTTGAATCCTCTCATGTTCTTCTATGGACATGACATGCTTTTTTTTTCTGTCTTACTTTGTATTTAAGTTTAAATGTTTAAGTTAAGATATGTTTTTGTTTCCTTTCTCTATTCTGTATTTGTGTTCTAGTAAATTAAAAATATTTAAAAAATTAAAAAATATTATTGGACTACATGAAGGTAATGATAAAAAAGTAATCTGGACAGCATCTTTCAATAAATTAGCAAAGACAACTTCCCTAATATCCTGAAACTAGAGAGTAAAATAGTCAGTGAAGGAATCTACTGATCACATTTTGAAAATGATCCCAAATTGAAAGCTCCTAAGAATATTGTAGCCAAATTCAAGAATTATCAGGTAAAGGAGAAAATACTGTAAACAGCCAGAAAGAAACAATTCAAATATCAAAGAGCCACAGTTTGGATTACACAGGACTTAGCAGCTTTTACACTGAAGGATTGGGGGGCTTAAAATATGCTGTTCAAGAAGGCAAAGAAGCTTGGATGGCAACCAAGCATCAGCTACCCAGCAAAATTGAACATAATCTTTCAGGGGGAAAGATGGACATTTAATGAAATAGGGGACTTTCAAACTTTGCTGATGGAAAGACCAGAGCTGAATAGAAAATTTAATCTTCAAATACAAGACTCAAGAGAAGCATAAAAAGTAAACAGGAAAGAAAAGAACATGTTATTCAATAGGATTGAACTATTTACATCCCTACATGGGAAGACGATACTTGTAACTCTTGACAATGGTATCTCTGTTAGCATAGTTATAAGGAGCATTTATAGACAGAGAGCATGAGTATAAGTTGAAAAGAAAAAGTTAAATGACATCACATAAAGAGGCACAAAAGAACATAATACAGCAGAACGAAAAAAGGGAGGGGATGAACATTGTTTGAATCTTACTCTCTTTGGGTTTGGCTCAAAGAGGGAATAACATACACACTCAACTGTGTATAGATATTTATCTTATCTTATAGAGAAGTAGGAGGGGAAGGAGAAAAAAAGGAAATGGAGGGCTGATAGAATGGAGGGCACAAGGGAGGGTAGAAGTGGGAGGGGAAAAGGGAAATCAAATGCAGAAAGCAGAAATTTTAAATGCATCCTCTTCAGATCATGATGCAATAAAATTTAATGTAATAAAGGGCCATGGAAAGATAGGCTAAAAGTAATTGGGAACTAAACAATATAAACCTAAAAAATGAGTAGGTCAAATAACAAATCATAGAAACAATCAATAATTTCATAAAGACGATGGCAACAATGAGACAACACACCAAAAGTTATGGGATTCAGCCAAAGCAGTTCTTAGGGGAAATTTTATATATTGAAATGCTTACATGAATAAAATAGAAAAAGAAGAGATCAATGAATTAAGCATGCAACTTAAAAAACCCAGAAAAAGAACAAATTAAAAATCCCTAATTAAAACCAAATTATAAATTTTGAAAATCAAAGGAGAAATTAATAAAATCGAAAGAAAGCTTGAATAAATAAAATTACCAACTGGTTTAATGAAAACAAAAACAACAAAACAGATAAAACTTTAGTTAACTTGACAAAAAAAGAAAGAAGAAAACCAAATTACCAGTATCAACAATGAAAAGGGTAAATTCACTCCCAAAGAACAGGAAATTAAAGCAATAATTAGGAACTATTTTGCCCGACTGTATACCAATAAATCCGAAGATCTAAGTGAAATGGGTTAATGTTTACAAAAAATATAAATTGTGCAGATTGATAGGAGAGAAAAAATACTTAAATAGTTCCATTCTATAAAAAGAAATTGAACAAGCTGTCAATGAAATAGAAAAAATCTCCAGCACCAGATGATTTACAATGAATTCTACAAACATTTAAAGAACACCCAATTCCAATACTATATAAACTATTTGAAAAAATAGGCAAAGAAGGAGTCCTACCAAATTCCTTTTATGATGCAAATATCATTCTGATACCTAAACCAGGAAGAGCCAAAAGAGAAAGAAAATTACAGACAAATTTCCCTAATGAATATTGATGCAAAAAATTTTAAATAAAATATTAGCAAAAAGATTATAGCAATTTATCACAAGCATAATACAATATGACCAGGTGAGATTTATACTAAGAATGAAGGGCTGGTTCCATGTTAGCAAAACTATCAGCATAGGAATCTAGTTAGAAATCCTGAGGGAAATTTACTTGGGTCCAGAATGACATTTTATTTGTATTGATCGAGAGATAGCGTGGTTTTAATAGTGCTGGGTTGGAGTGAGGAAGGTCTGGGATCAAAACTTGCCACTAACTTTTGCTAGCTGTGTGACCCTGTGCAAGGGGAACAAAACTAACATATCATGTGACTATCTCAATATATACAGAAAAAAGCTTTTGATAGAATACAGCACTCATTCCCATTAAAAACACCAAAGAACTTAGGAGTAATGGAGTTTTCCTTAACATGATAAGCAGTATCTATCTAAAATCATCAGCAAGCATTATCTGTAATTGGGACAAGCTAGAAGTCTTCCTAATAAGATCAGGAATAAAATAAGGATGTCAATTATCACCACTATTATTCAACATTATGCTAGAAATGTTAGCTATAGCAATAAGAGAAGAAAAAAGAAATTAAAGGAATTAGAAAAGGCAATGAGGAAAAAAACCTATCATTTTTTGAAGATGATGTGATGGTATACTTACAGAATCCTACTAAACGTATCAACTAAATCAACTAAAAATTATATGAAATAATTAACAAATTTAACAAAGTCGTAGGATATAAGATAAACCCACATAAATGATCAGCATTTCCATATATTACCAATAAAGCCCAGCAGCAAGAGACAGAAAGAGAAATTCCATTTAAAAGAACTGCAGACAATATAAAATGTTTGACAGTCTACCTGCCAAGACAAACCCAGGAACTGTATGAACACAATTACAAAACACTTTTCACACAAATAAAGTCAGATCTAAAGAATTGGAAAAATATCACTTGCTCATGGGTAGGCTGAGCTAATATGGTTAAAAATGACAATTCAGCCTAAATTAATTTACTTATTCAGCACCATACCAAACTACCAAGAATTATTTTGGATAGCTACAAAAAATAATCATAAAATTCATCTGGAAGAACAAAAGGTCCAGTATATCAAGAGAATAAATGAAGAAAAAAGCAAATGGAGGTGGCCTAGCTGTGCCATATTTAAAACTATATTAGAAAGCAGCAGTCATCAAAACTATTTGGTACTGGCTAAAATATAGTGATGGATCAGTGGAATAGATTAGGCACATAAGACAGGGTAGTAAATGACTATAATAATCTACTGTTGGATAAACCCAAAGACGCCAGCTTCTGAGATAAGAACTCATTATTTGACCAAAACTGTTGGGAAAATTGGAAAATAGTATGGCAGAAACTAGTCATAGACCAACATCTCATATCCTATAACAAGATAAGGTTGAAACGAGTACATGATTTAGTTATAAGGAATGATACCATAAGCAAACTCAGAGAGCAAGGAATACTTTGCCTGTCAGATTTATGGAGAAGGGAAGAATTCATAATAAAGCAAGAGATAGAGATCATTATGAAATGCAAAATGAATAATTTTGATTACATTAAATTAAAGAAAAATTTGCACAAAAAAGTCAATGCAACCAAGGTTAGAGGGAAAGCAGAAAGCTGGGAAACAATTTTTACAGTCAATGTTTCTGCGAAAGGTTTACCTTATATAGAACTAAGTTAAATTTATAACAATATAAGTCATTCCCCAATTGATTTAAAAGATATGAACTGGCAGTTTCAGATAAAGTTTTCAGAAGATAAATTTATCTATAATATACGAAAAAATATTCTAAATCACTATTGATTAGAGAAATGCAAATTAAAACAACTCTGAGGCTGGGCTATAAAAATGTGCATACCTTTTGATCCAGCAATACCACTGCTAGGTCTGTATGCCAAAGATATCATAAAAAAGTGAAAAGGATCCACATGTATAAAAATATTTATAGCAGTTCTTTTTGTGGTAACAAAGAATTAGAAATTGAGGGGATGAGCATCAATTGGGGAATGGCTGAATAAGTTGTGGTATATGAATATAATGGTATACTATTGTTCTTTACAAAATGATGAGCAAGTGGAATTCAGAAAAACCTAGTAAGACTTATAGGAACTGATGCTGAGTGAAATTAGCAGAACCAGGAGAACATTGTACATGGCCACAGTGACATTGTGTGATGATCAATTATGATAGACTTAGCTCTTCTCAGAAATACAATTATCCAAGACAATTCCAAAAGACTGGTGATGGAAAATGCTGACATTGAGAGAAAGAACTATGGAATATGAATGCGGATTGAAGCATTCAATTTTCATTTTGTTTTTTTTTCTTTCTTGTGTTTTTTCCTTTTGTTTCGATTATTCTTTCACAATATGACTAATGTGGAAATATGTTTAACGTGATTGCATATGCACAACCTCAGTTTACTTGCTGTCTTGTGGAGGAGGGAGAGAGAAAATTTGTAACTCAAGGTGTTGCAAAAATGAATGTTGAAGATTATTTTTACATGTAGTTAGAAAAAAAATACTATTAAATTAAAAAAAAGGAAAAAGGAAATGACAAATGATTTAGGGGATATGGGGGAAAAGGCACATTAAAGCACTATTGATGGAGCTATGAATGGGCCCAATCATTTTGGAAAGAAATTTGCACAAATTCACAAAGCACGAAAAATGTTTGATCTCTTTTAAAGAACAAAAACTAGCCTAAATTGCACAGAAGCAGTGTTTAGATTACCACTGATATATTTCCTGTCCTCATGTATATGATACCTCTTCCCTATGACTGGAATTCTCTTTCTACTCTTTTCTGTCTTCTAGAGTCTGTTTCCTCCAAGGCCCTGCTAAAATCCTATCTTCTACAAGACAATTTTCCTTTTAGTCCATAATGCCAGTGTTCTCTTCTCCCATTGATTATTTCCTATTTGTCCTGTATATTGCATTTTTGTACATAGTGGTTTGCATGTTGTATTCCACACTAGATTGTGAGCTAATTGAGGGCAGGGAATGTCTGTTTACTTTTTTCAAATCCCCAACCTTTAGCTCAGTTCCTGGCCCTTAATGATTGTATGTTAACTATGTCATATATCTCTTTAATGATATTAATTTTCCTATGGTATACACCTTTTCATTGGAAAGAGATTTCTGAATATTTACACCTAAAATATATCTATCAATTGCCCTTTGGATGAGCACATATTTTTAAGTTTTGAAGGCTGAGTTATTCTATAACTATTGTACCAATTGAAGGAGAGTGGTGTTAAAAAGATATTCCTTTTTTATAATAATAAAGCTTGGAATCATTAAAAGCACTTCCCAATTTACCAAAGGCAATATGCTCAGGTCTCAAATCATGTACCATCATCCCCCCAGTTCAATGTTCATGTGGTATCCATTGGAGGTATTTGAACTGATGGACCATATATAACGGATCTTTGTCCAACTCTTTACCATAATCTAGTCAATAGCATTCCTTATTCATGTAGATTTTCCTATGTGGCTAATTAGGTCAATTTTTTGAATGAATGTTGATCTCATTCAATAGCTTCTGCAATGTTTTGAGGCTTGATGCATTCAGCTCAATGTCCTTCCCAAAACTCATAAAGCAAAGATAAATATAAATCTTAGTATAAATGAACTTTAATATGAAATTGTTTATGATCCTAAAGTAGGGAGGTACAATAAAGTATTGTATGAAGGCTGAATCATTTCTAATTTAGTAATAGCTCACAGTCTTTCTAGGAACTCCAATTCTTATCTTCACAATTGGAACTCTCAACGTATAGGTTGATATTCCTTCAGATATACGTATCATAAAGTGTTTTGTTAAACACCGTTATCTAGTTGGTATGGCTCCGAGACTCTCAAACATATCTGGTTGTTCTTCAGCAGGAAATCCAGTTTCTTTCTTAAGAGAAAGTACAATTTATTTCTTTACTCGTGCAGGTTCAAATTAATGAAATGACACCCTTAACCTCTTATGATCCACGTGTTCTAAAAAAGAGTAGTATGTGACTTTTTAAAAATGTCCTTATATTCTCATTGCTGTTGTATATATTAAAATCCATATTTCACTTTGTTTTCAATAGCATGAGCTTTTCTTCAACTCACTCAGGGATTACCCTGTCAAGATATGCCTTCAACTATGGGTGCTTCCCATTTTAAAGGGGACAATGAGTATCTATCACCTCTTCAGTGTCTGACTCTGAAGAGCCAGCCTACACTCTCGTCTCTCCTAAGGTTCAACCTTGTGCTTCTGCATCTGCCTCTGTATAGGTTATTTATGGAGAATTAACACCTCTTGTATGAGGGCTTGCTGAGGCCTTTTTGGGCTGCTTATCTGCCTTCACTCAACTATCACCTGTGGCTCCAAGAAGCTGTAGCATGTGCAGTAGCCATATTGCAGTAAAACTATCTGGCTAAACCAGATTAAGGGTAACTGATAGGCTTCAAACCCATTGGTGATTTAGGAGGCTGGCTACCCCAAGCATGTGAAAATTTCCCAATGGAATGGGAAGATGGGTAGGTAATTAGGGTGGACCTTTTTTGTTCTCTCTTTTAGAATGCTAAGGTAATAAACTTCCTTTTTAGGAGTCTTGCCTTTCAAATATAATGGCAAGCAAAGTGGACTTTTTGTGGTCTTTTGTTTCTTTGATAGAATCAAGAGTGTTTGACCTGCTTAAGAAACAAGAAAGCCTAGTTCACATGATTTTGAGTCCCCTGATTGTGATGCCCTCTTACCTTGAGAAGGGTTTATAAGATCTGAGGTTGGCATTTTGTTTTGGGGCTCTCACTCACTGGAAGAATGTCATGTGATTTGACCAGATAAGACTCTGGATAGCAGCTGGAGCCCACTGGCTTTGAAAATCCAGGTGTTGGTGCCTGTGTCTCACTGGTAACTATGTAATCCTTTGGTCAGACAGATAGAAGCCTGCCTGTTGATCTCTGTGCGTTATTTGCTCTGTTTATTATGCTTGTAATTTCTGTTTGTATTTGCTTTGAAGTTCAGGGTGCTGACTTTTTCTCCTGAACTAAGTGAACGATATTTGTATGTTTAATTAAACTGAGATTGTTAACCCCTTAAAGTTTCTTTCCTTAGAAAAGCGTATCAGAAAATCTGTGCTAGCAGCCTTCCTGTGTACTTTTGTTGTTGGTCTTTCAACCCCACAACAGCAGCTAGCAACATTGTTGTTACAGCAGATGAGAACAATTTGTTCCAAAGGCCATGAAGGCAGCTGAAGCAGGCACTGTGGAGTGCTCAGAGCTTGGTCAGGCATTGAACGTGCCAAGGTCATTCACTGCATCCTGGATCATTGCTAGTCATCTTGACTTTTGTCTTGCCATTGGATTTTGGTGATTCAGGAAGAGAGAGTGAGAGTGATGACTTTGCACAACTCCGCTTCACTTAAATCTAATTCACAGGCAAGTCTAGACATCACCTGTGGTTTCACTGGGCCTCTTTGAAAAGCAAAGGATGAACAGCAGCATCTACCAGTTTCTCAATCTAGCCTACTTCTATGACTTCTTCACTCCACCTCAGAAACATATAGGAATGATCACTACCTTGATCTCGTCATCACCAAGTGTTCCAGTCTCAGAATCAAGAGCTCTGAATTTCTTTTATCTAAACAGAATTTTCTGTTACTCAAAGTAGGCTGGATTGGGAGAGGAAAATGTCAAGTTCTGTTTTGATACCTTAAGTTTCAGGTGCTCATATGATACATTGTTCACAGCGTTTAATAGAAAATTCAATAGGCCTATCGAAGGCCAATTTGACTTGGAGAATTGGAAAATATTGGACTAGAGCTCTGGAGAGAGGCTAGGACTAGAAATATAGATCTGGAAATCATGGGTATTATGATGATAATTGAACTCATGGGACCTGATGAGATCAAGAAATTACTTAATTGTAGAAATAAAAGAGTAGATAAGTCAGGACAGGGCCTTGGGCTAAATCAATTGTTTGTCTTTGGACTTTCCTATATCAGTGATCCCTTTTCAATATTAAATCCTTCATTTCTCCTTTGACTGGATCCCTTTCCTTTTTTTGATCCACTAACCTAAACGGAAAAAAGAAATAAAATATTTCTGTCATAACACTGCTTTCCCTCAGAGCTACTGTGAGTGATAAAGTGATGTCTTGGAGCTAGCAGACCTGGAAACACAGTCTGGCCCTGACACTATTTGACCCTGATATGAGCAAGTCAGTTCAGAGGGGCTCACTTTCCTTATTTATATGATTGGGATAATAAAATTTAAATATATCTATTCCTCAAAGATTTTGAATGATTAAAATGATCTTCAAATTTTAAAGTGCTAAGTATTATCATTATTGCTATCTTATCTCTTCTCTTCTTTTACTCCCATATAATTCTAAAGATTAACTAAAAATCAAAGATTATAAAATTAGCTTATATTCCTTTATTCTACTTCTGCTGTAGTTTAACTTACATAAGAATCAAGGCTCTGTGGTTAATGTATAGAGCAGATAAAGGAAATCCTCATACTATGTAGAAACACCAAGGCAAATTAGTGACCGGCAATCTGTGATGGTCCTTGCAGTAGCAGGGAGAAAGATTTATGGATAAATAGTAAATATTAGTAGGAATAAGGAGGATGAGTTGGGTCTTCATTATTTAAGTTCTTCACTGCTATTTCCTGAAGATTTAACACTGTATGGTGCTCTTGTCATCTAACTTGTGACTTCTTTTTAAATTACTAGATATCTGAGCATATTTCTTTTTTTTTATTTGTCAGGTTGAAGATGTAGGTGAAAAACAACTACTCTACAATTTTACCTATCATATGATCTAGAATATTACATTTTAAGAAGGAAATTGCTGCATTAAACAGGGTTCAGGGGAGAGTAAACGGGTGGCAAAGGGCTTCAATTTGTGCTATATAAGGGTTGTTTGGAGGAACTAATGATGTTTTATTTATTCATTTTAAAGTTTATTTCACATTTAGATGCAAAATAAGAAAAGAAAAAAACACTGTCATATACACAGCAGAACATAAGAGAGTATTCAATATAAAGCAATAAATTTCCATTTCAAGAAAACATATATAATAAATACTACACATTATTTTCAAAGCTATCCATCTTTGCTTCCTTGTAGGTTTTCTTTTGTCCTCTGCTGTGTACTTTTTACTTTATTTTCCTTTATTTTCCCCCACCTCTTCCAGAAGGCTAAGTGTGGATATATTGATATTTATGTGTATATGTATAGTATACACACATGTATATACATACAAATAGATATCCATAAACATATCAAACGTATACGTAAGACCATATTATGCTTATTGCTACTTGTCATCTCTCTGAAGGTAGATAGCATTTCCTTCCTAAGTTCAAGTCTTTCCATATTTTTCTAAATCCACCAGCTCATCATTTCTTACACCACAATGATATTCTGACTGAATCGTGTTCTATCTGAGAGATTATCTATGTGAGTTTTTTTCCAATTTTCTGCATTCCTTCTATTCTTGCCTCTTGGGTTTTATTTATACAAGAAAATATTAATTTAAAATAATCTGAATTGTCCATTTTACCCTTCCACAATGCTCTCATCTTATAATATGATTTAAGATCTGATACTACTGAATCTAGTTCCTTTACATATTTTCCCCATGGTTTCCTTGAAGTAACTAACCCTCTGCTCTTTTAAATGAACCCTGTTATTATTTTTTTCTAAGTTAAATTTTTAGTCATTTAATTGAGATGGCATTACATAAATAGTTAGGTAAAATTGCATTTTTGTTATGTTAGCTTTACCTACCCATGCACGATAAATATTACTTCAACATTTAGATTTAACTTTGTATAAAATGTGTTTTGTGTTTACATTTGTATAGTTCCTGTGTCTGCTTTGGCAAGTATGTTGTGTAGTTGTTTTATATGCTAAAACTATTGATTGACATGACTGACGTATAGTGTAGTTTCTCTGGTTTTTCTCTTTTGATTAAATCTATTTTAGCTTTAACTTTGTCTGAGATCATGATTGCTATCCCTGCTTTTTATATAATAAATTCTTAAAGTGTTTTATTTAGAAAAGAAAAGCTTTAGGAGAGATGTAATTTCTATCTTCAGGAACCTGCAGAGATATCAAGTGGAAAAGATAATAGACATCCTAATGGCCTCATAGGTTAGCACTAGGAATAATTAGTAGAAATTGTAGAGGCTCAAACCATATTGATGTAAGGAAAACTTTCCTAACCCTTAGAGCTCTTGAAGAGTAGAATGTGATACTTTGGTGAGTATTTGCTTGCCCTTCATTAGAGATCTTTAAGCAAAGTCTGCATGATCACTTGCTGGAGATATTGCAGAGTGAATTATTATACTATTATGTATTAGACTGGGTAGTCAGTGTGCTGTCTTCTAGCCCTGAGATCCCGTGTTTCTATGACTATATATTCTTGTTTAAAAAATTATTTTAGACTTAAATACTAAAACTGGCTAAAACTAAAACAATGAGAAAAGATAAAGAAACATATTATAAACTTAAGTATTGAAACTTGAATACAAAGTAAGAAAACAAGCATGTTGTACACAACAGTACGTAAGAGAGGATTCAAAAAATATAGCAATAGGGAGCCAAGATGGCGACTGGAAAGCAGTAACCGGCGTGAGCTCCCCTCCAAGTCCCTCCAAAAACCTATGAAAAAATGGCTCTGAACCAATTCTAGAACTACAGAACCCACAAAGGGGCAGAGGGAAGCAGGACTCCAGCCCAGGTCTGCCTGGATGGTCTCGGGGTAAGGTCTGTCCCGAACAGAACTCCCAGCCCC
>JAQQSZ010015616.1:0-11229 GCA_028646595.1 Phalanger gymnotis | reverse complement strand
AGAGTACTTTGTCCCAAAGCTTGAGGGGTTGCGCTGTTGTCTTCAGAGCTATTTCTGCACAGCAAGCTCTGCCGTACCAGTGCTCCTCCTCCCCCAAGAACCACCAATCTGGACCTCAACTCAGATCTTAAGCAGGCTCTGCACTCCTGCTCTGATCTGCCACTTAATTCCTCCCACCAGGTGGGCCTGGGGCTGGAAGCAACTGCAACTGTAGTTCTGTAGCTGAACCACCTCCTCTGTCGCCGGGGCAGTGGCCAAACCTTGAATTCCTTTCACTCTTTCCCAGCAGCTTTTCCCACTAATCTTCTCTGTTGTCTTTGGTGTTTGTGGGTTGAGAAGTCTGGTAACTGCCACACCTCACTGATTCAGGGTGCTAGGGCCTGTTCTGCCTGGCTCCTAGTCTGGTTGGTCTGGGCACAGCCCACGCTGGGCTGTGCTCTGCTCTGCCCCCAGCTCTGTGGGACAGACCTTATGCAGTGATCATCCAGGCTGTCCTGGGTTGGATCCCTGCTTCCCTGTACTATTCCGTGGGTTCTGCAGTTCTAGAATTTGTTCAGAGCCATTTTTTATAGGTGTTTGGAGGGACCTGAGTGGGAGCTCATGCAAGTCCCTGCTTTCTCACCTGTATATCTTCTTTCCCAGTTGCGTAGAAAAACAATTTTTAACATTCGTTTTTAAAACTTCGAGTTCCACATTGTCTCCCTTCCTCCCTCCTCACCTATCCTTATTGAGAAGGAAGCAATTCATCATAGGTTATACATGTGTAGTTATGCAAAACACTTCCATAAGAGTCATGTTATGAAAGACTAACTATATTTTCCTCCATCCCATCCCGCCCCCCATTTATTCTATTCTCAAAGAGCTTATGTTTTACTGGATTCAGTTATTACCACCAAAAAAAAATGCTTCCCACATCTATTTACCAAACTTCAAATTTGCCCCTGAATTCCACTCCTTCATGTCGACCTAGCCCACCAGCACCTTACACTCAAAATGCTGAAAACTTTTTCCTTCAGTTTACCCTTCTTATAACTTCTCTATTTTTGTTGATAATAACATGACCTTCCCAGCCACCAAAGCTCGAGCCCCAGCCATCATCTTTGACTTTGTTCTCCTTCACCCTGTCATTCTGTCAGCTGTCAAGTCCTGTTGATTCTAACTCTACAATGTATTTTGGATCCATCTTTTTCTCTCTGCTTACATGGTCACCACCCTAGTCCTGGCCCCCATCACCTTTTAAGCCTGAACCACTTCTTAACTGCCTTCTATCTCACTTCACTCTAATCTGTCCTACATATAGCTGCCCAAATAATCTTGCTAAAGTACGGGTCTGTATGTATCAGTCTTCTGTTCAGAAATCCCTAGTGGCTCCCTCTAATGTATAAGATAAATTGCCTTTAGGACCCTTCCCAGTTTGGCTTCTGCTTAACTTTTCAGCCTGATTTCACATTATCTCCAATTTCTTTGTCTCTCTCTGTATTTATATGTATGTATGTATTGCCTTGTTTGTATGCAGTTGATTGCATGTTGTCTTCCATATTAGTCTGTGAGCACTTCGAGAGGAGAGATTGTTTTTTTTTTCTTTCTCTACACTCCCATCACTTAGCATAGTGCCTGGCACGTAGTGATAAATGTTTGTTGACTAATTCATGCTCTCTGTATTCTAGCCACACAGAACTATTAGCCCTGAATCTGAACTACACACACACACATGCGCATGCACACGTACATGCACATGCACACACATGCTTGCGTGCACACACATATATAAATTTTTCTTTTGACATTTAACAAAAGGAAGTTTACTAAGGTATAGCTTGGAAAGGCTACTCAGCAGGGATATGGCATTGATTCTAGCAGGTGCAGCTTTCTTGTCTCTGCATTTACCATGGTGACATGATGGGTATCAAGCTCTTGACTCCTTGTGCGCTGTTTTAAGTCTCAAGGACTCTTTCAATAATATATTTTTTCTTTCCAGAGTATATTTCTATAGGCAATTCGTAATATCTAGAAAGTGCCCTCTTTTCTGCTCCACCTTCTCAAAATCCTTTTCTTGTTTCTCAGTCTCAAGGCTCTACTGAGGGGCCACCATCATTGTGAAACTTTTCTGGATTTCTTCAGCTTACAGTATTTCCTCCCTTCTTGAATTTTCCAGGAGTACTTTGTGCGTATGGACTTCTGCTTTGATCCCATCGTACTATACTTTGTATTATTATCTGTTTCTGTCCATTCCTTGAGGTAGTTTTAATCTTTGTATTCCAAACACTTAACACAGTGAGGTACCCCACTTTTTTTTTCCTTTTTTGGTCTGGACCTGTGATTTTATTGCTATAGGGGAATTCCTGGTGAGGAAATTCCCTTTATCAGTTGTTATTGTTCAGTCATTTTATCATGTTCAACTCTTTATGACCCATTTGGGGTTTTCTTGGCAATGATACTAGAGGGCTTTGCCATTTCCTTGTCCAGTTCATTTTACAGATGAGGAAAGTGAGGTTAAGTGACTTGTCCATGGTCACACAATTAATAAGTGTCTGAGGCTAGATTTGAACTCAGGTCTTCCTGACTCTATCCACTGTGCCACCAACCACCTCCTCTACCAATGGAGTTCAGCAGTTGTTCTACAACTTATAGCTTTAGAAAGCTAGCAGAGCCACTCAAAGGTTAAGTGATTTGTCTAGGACCACCAGAAGTAGCCCTTGAACCGCTATCTCCCAGATTCAAAGGCCACTTGTCTCCTTCCTTTTTTTGTCTGTGCCATTTAGTATGTGATTATGAGATGTTTGTTGAATTGGATTAGATTGTACTGCTCTGCTGTGGGAAACTAAATGGGGGAACTGAAAGACCAAGTGGAGGTATCAGAGTCAAGGTTTCACGTATAATCCTTTCTTTGAAATGATTATATAGATGAGTTCTCTCCTAAGTGTATACTTTGGGAGGGATAAATGGGAGGGAATAAGCATTTATTAAGCACCTACTGTGTGCCAGGCACTACGCTAAGTGCTTTACAAATATTACCTCATTTGATGCTCACAACAACACTGGGAGGTAGGTGATATTATTATCCCATTTTACAGTGGAGGAAACTAAGGCAGAGACTCAGTGACAGGTTCAAAATCTGTTAAGTGCTTGAGACTTGATTTGAACTCCGGTCTTCTTGACTCTAGGCCTGGCCCGCTGTCCACTGTGCCATTAGCCCCCTCTCCTTTGGTCATGTGCTTGTACACATGTCGAAGATCAGGTTAAATGTCAAGTTTCACCCTTAGGAATTAAAGCTACATAATTAAAACGAACTTTTACTTTTAGATCTTTGATCCTTTGGAGGCTTTTTTCATTCTACCTGCTGATAAATAAAACAACTTTGGGAAATTTATTCTCAGAGCTCTTAGATATGCGCCTGCCTTTTTTAGGTTCTAGCTCTTTGTTTTGATTAGCTCTAAAGAACTCTACTTATATCCCAGTTGTAAGGCCTTCAAAAATAAAGTAATCCTGTAAAGATACATCCCAACGGTTTTGAAACGAGGAGTTTTATGTTTTTGAGAGAAGTTGATTCTTAAATCTAGACACATTTGATTCCATTCATCAACCAAATCCTTATAATTCAGTGAGTGACGGCCACGCCTTCATTTTGGGCACAGTGAGTTTAAGCTGGTTGTATAATGTAAAAAATAGTGAATTATTTCATTAGGCTTTCTTCCTAGTCTGCTGTTTAATGCAGCATAGGTCCATCAATCCAGATTCTTCTTTCATTAGTGCTACTTAAGAAGCCCAGCTATTTATAGTTCATGGTTGATGACATCTCCTTGTGAAGGTGACTTTGGTTACAAGAATATATTTGTCTGCTTTATTCCCTCAGGTGCACTTTGTTCCTGAAGGTGGAACAGTAGCTCAGATTGTGTATGGTGATGATCAGGACCGTCCATCCCAGCAGGTGGTTTACACAGCAGATGGGGCTTCTTATACTTCAGTGGATGCTCCAGAGCACACCCTAGTTTATATTCATCCTGTGGAAGCCACACAGGTATGTAAAATAGAATTTCTGGCCTTTGGCCATA
Organism: Phalanger gymnotis; assembly: GCA_028646595.1. Lineage (NCBI taxonomy): Eukaryota > Metazoa > Chordata > Mammalia > Diprotodontia > Phalangeridae > Phalanger > Phalanger gymnotis. The sequence continues at coordinate 7,177 of JAQQSZ010015616.1, read as the reverse complement.
AGCTGGGAAATGTAGTAATTGTTTTTCCTTTGAACAACTGGTATTCAAAAAATCAGGTCTACATTCGCTCTGCATAATTGCTGCCAAACGTAGGTGAAAAGAGAAAGTGTGTCATTTATGGAAGATACTCAAATTGTGCTGCATGTGCTGCACTGACTGCATGACAGCTACTGTAACAAAAACTAAGATATCTTTTTAAAAATAATTTTTATTTATTTCATTAAATATTTTTCAATAACGTGAAAATTTTTTAACAATAATTTTTAAAAATTTTGAGTTCCAAATTCTTTCCTTCCTGCTCCTTGAGGAAGCAAGCAATTTGATTGTGCTTATGTATGTGAAGTCATTCAGAACATATTTCCATATTAACTATGTTACAAAAGAAAACAGTAAAATAAAGTAAAAAGTAAGCATACTTCAATCTGCATTCAGAGTTCATAGGTTTTTTCTCTGGAGGTGGATACCATTTTTCACCATGGGTCCTTTAGAATTGTCTTGATTAGAGTAGCTAAGGCTTTCACAGTTGATCATCCTTTGCTGTTATTGTGTGCAATATTCTCCTGGTTCTGCTCTCTTCATTTTGTATGATTTCATAGACGTCTCCCCAGGTTTTTCCAAAAACCATCCTGCTCATCTTTTAAGCTCTGGTAAATGGCACAGAATTGCAACCATCTCTGTTTTCATAAATTGCTTGGTATGCTGGCCCATGAATGCATTCTTAATCTGAGTGGTTATCAAAATAAATACCATTTCATTTGCACTAAGATTCCAGTAATATTAATTCTCCCTTATGTAACATTCAACAGAGAGCTCAAGTTGCTCCTAAGAAGAAAGCATGCTGTCATTTTCTAGAGGGACCCACTCAATGTGATACTTTTAATACTCATAAAAAATAAAATAGGCAAGACTGTCTTTGGCACTCCTGCAGATTTTTAACCCTTGCTGTTTTTAATATAGCATTGTTCGCATAAAGGGGATTGCTTGTCATACTTGTGATTATCGTGTGTGTTTGTTATTATATTAGCCCTCAAGTTCTGTACTGGAAAATTGAATGAATCCAGCGATAGAGGAAAAATCTTGACTAGTTCCATGAGTTAGGACTGAATCATAATTCTTTTCTGGTAGCATTTGTTGCCAAAGACCTTGTTTGAATGAGGCATTAAATATGGGCCTTCTAGTTTGAGTATGGAGACTCCCTTCTAATTTAAAGGAGTCATTAAATGTAGGTCTTGATGTTATAGAGAGGTAGATTTTGAGTAAAAATAACAAAGGCATTCTTAATTATTAGTTGTCCGATAACCAAATGAACAGTCCCATTAGGTAGTATGTTCTCTGCCCCTGAAGGAATTCAAACAGAGGCAAGATTACCATTTATTGGCTTATAGATATGATTCATGCATTGGGCAAGGGAGTCTAAGCAGCTGTGATCCCATGATCAACTGTTATAGCCGTTTGGAAGGTTTAGTGGAGTGTAGGGCTTTTAATGAAACTGCCTTGACTAAATTTAGAGTACTTTGAGTATCCCCTCTACCCCTAGTCCCACCTCCAGTTATGCTTTTGGTTTGATGTGAAATGTTTTGTTACTTCCTGTTCAAAATTGTTGTAAACATTTTAATTAGTTGCCACATTCAGGTAAGGTGCAGAGGTGGCTTTACTTGGATGTGAAATAGTGACATGTGATATTTAGTTTGGGATAGTCATCTCATAAAATCCCTTTGGAGCCACCCGAATAAGAGGTTCTAGCCAAATGTAAGATTGTTATCTGTTTTACTTTTTCGTGTAGGATTATGACTGGCTATGGTGAGAAAGAACTCTCCCAGGAATTGGTGCTTAGCATAGGGTAATTTTCAGTGTGTGGGTTGTGGGTAATCTACCTAGAGTCTGTTTGATAAGTATTTTTCTCCTTTGTCTAGACTCTGTTTACAGACCCAGGCCAGGTGACTTATGTCCAGCAGGATGCCACAGCTCAGCAGGTAAGAAGGTAGACTCTTCCTTTTGCTTCTGAATAATCCAGTCATGACTTGACCTATGTTTTCTTTCTTGTACATATTCTGTATTCTCTAGGTCATGGGTATCAAACATGTGTCCCACAATGGTCCCAATTGTGGCCCCAAACAGATTAAAATGTAATTGGGAAGTATTTACCAAAATACATATAAAAATACAATAAAACATAGATAAAACTACAGTTTAAAATTGTTAATATTCTGCCCACGGGGATCCTTATGTATGGTTTAGTGGCCCCCATTTGTATTTGAATTTTACACCAGTGCTCAAAGTCATTGTTTTTTAAACATTGAGTAATTTCTTTAGTTCTTTCAGTTAAATCGATCAGTCAAAAATTAAATTCCAAGTTGCCATCTTTAAACTGCCTAGTTATAAGGAAATCCACATTAGAACAGTTTTGGAATATGATAGTGAGTTTAAAAGCCTCAAGGAGCAATTCTGAATTTTAAGAGTTTGCTTTGGATTTTGGAAGCATTTTTAGAGTGGTATTCTACTTGAAAAGGACCAGCTTTCTATTTACATCCCACACATAAAGCACAGAGCCCTGGCTTTTACCATTCAGTTTGCTGAAAGCATAGGGTACTTGTTTGTTTCTAAGCCAAGCACAAGGCTCAAAAAACCCTGTTTTCCTTTGCCCATATACCTAATATAGTGTATTAACTCTGGGATTTGGGGAGTAGGCTGTTTGAGCTTTTCCATGGTGTGAACTTGATTAGAAGCAGCATGAAAATGATTGTGAAAGTGTAGAAGGTAGATAAAAGTCTTAGTCTAATGGGGATTCAAGCTAAAAACAAACATTTTCATTTTAAGTTGTATAGTACTCGTGTAGCTCAGCTACTAAATGTCTTGGGTGATGGGTAATAAGATTGGCTTATTAGGTTAGGTCAGATTTTAGTGAGATACATTTTTCCCAGAGGATTTTGCTGTCTTTGTTTTCAGATTTAAAGGATCATGAAAAAACTAACATATGATGTCGAACATGGCTATGCAAGTCTCTGACAATCTTAAGGAGTCTTTAAGAGTATTGGTTATTGGTTGAATTTATATGTGGTTGAGAAATTGGGGGATCTTGTTTAAGGTCACTTTCTAGGGAACAGAAACTATAATTTTTGCTGCTGCCAAGTTAAAAAAAATGCACACACAAATTTTAAGGTGAATGAAGTCTGAAAACAGCAGAAATGAAAGTATAAGTGACTGTTCCTTTACATATACATCGTTGCTAACACTAAGCTGAGTTCTTGTTAGAGTGAACCAAAAATATAACGTGAAATAAGTCCTGGGTCATATGTTTTCCATGTCTAACAGCAGATCCTTACAGGTTTGGTAAGTTTGTAGTGGCTTTTTCACTAACTGGACTTAGCTCGTTCATTTGGAGAACTTGCTTGTCCTGTTACAGATTACATTTTGGCTTTGCAAATTGAGCAATTTCTCCAGGTGTTCCATTTTGTTTCTCTTCTTTTTGAATCTTTGAAACTTGATATTTCTGCTTTTTTTCAATTCTTACTAGACAATCTTCAAGACATTTCTTCAATGCTCACTCTTATGAACCTTTTAAAAGCACCTGCTTTTCCATTTGTTTGCAGGGACTCAGAGAGAGGTTTTTCTGTAGAGTTCAGATCTGCTGAAATTTGACGTTTTTCCTTGAGAATCTTCTGGATATTAGTCTTTTTTAGTCCTTCTCCCTTTGATCACCTGCCAAACATCAAATTACTTCAGTTCTTCAGTAGATTTGAGATTTCACTGATATGGGTACTTCCCCCAATGGTGCAGACTGCAAACCATCTATCTGCACATCATGTGTGACTTTTGTTCATGTCTTCCCCTAATACTCCATACTGCCGTCTGCTCAATGTGTATATGTGTGGGGGTGTTCTACTCTAGATCCCTTGACATTGTATGGATGCAGTGTGCCTCTGCTTTGCCCTTTGGGTCACCCTCAACTTTAATTGTGAAGAGATCATGATGGAACATGATGTGTAGCCATGAATATTGTTTTAAATAATAGGCCTTTGTTTCAGGGAGAGGTTGGGGTCATTCCCCAAGTGCAATTCAGTTGTTGCCCTCTACCTGTTTGACTCTGAGACTAGCTCTTTGCCTATGTGGAGAGTCCTTACAGATATATATTTATATGCACACACATAGACATATAGATATGCACATACCATATATACATATATCAGTATCTATGAAACAGACATGCGCACGTATATGTACATACTATGTATGCATATGTATACACGTGTATATATGTATATACACACATGCATACACATGCACATGCATACATATGGATGAACCACCTCTATGAGTTGTCCATCCATTTGAATATCTTAGACTAGGCAAATAGGCACATGCTGATCTATTTGATTTTTAGAGGATGGCTAGACTGAACTCTTGAGTGGTTCTAGATCTCATTTAGGAGATTCTTCAGTGTTCTGTGTCTTCATGCATTCTTCACAGTATCACCTGCCAACAAGATCATTGTGAAGACTTCATCATCTGTAGGAAATTCTTTTTCTATTTCCCGGACAGTCCTCCATGATGGCAGCAGATACTATTGATGGATTTATGTCTCCCTCTTTACTTTTTGCTTGATATTACTAATCAGAGGGTCATTGAGAAAAAGTGTATTTGTTACATCTTTAAAAGAATCCTGTATGTTTTTGGCAGCTGCATGTCCTTTTCCTCTTTAAAGGGAAATTTTGCTCTACCTAATTGAATACTGTTTTTGTAAATAGCTAACAATCTCAGTGGGACCTTGTATTCTCTACCTCTTTCATTCAGTTATGTGACTATGAAGAGGTGGTCTACTAATATAATTTTAATCTTGTTTTCTCAAAGATCCATTTGAGTAACCTATAGACACTTAAAGGACATCGTTGATGAGAAAGAGTTGGTCAGGTTTTTGGAAAATTGATTCCAAATCCTTCCCCTCTTTGCAAAGTTGTGGTCTATGGATATGGAGTATTCCATATAATATCAGATGAAATAAATGATTGATTAGCTTTCCTAAATTGCTTTTTTTCCTTTTCTTTTAAAAATATTTGTGACAAAGTATGGAGTAATATATAAGGGTCTCTCCCAGATGCTAATGGCTTCTCCTCTGCTTTTACCTTCCGTTACTCTGTATTATACACACATGAGTGCATATGTGCACACACACACACATTTATATCTGTATCTATATTTATATCTACTTATTTACTTGTTGTCTACCCCATTAGAAGGTAAGCTTCTTCCTTTCTCCGCATCCTTAGCACTGAAGGAATCCTGTATGATTTTGGAACATAGCCAGCCCTTAGTGAATGATTGTTTATTGTCTGGCACATACATTGAGCCACTATTGCTTAACATTCTCAAAATTGTGTCTCCTCCATCACAGTCAACTTCTTTGTGTACTTAGTCTAGTCCAGCTTTTCCTGCTTTTGTTTTCTTTCTTCCTTTCTTTTTTTTTTTTGGTGGCAATCAGAGTTAAGCGTTGCCTTTGTTTTTTTAAGTGCCGTTTCTGTTTTCCACTTGTTATTATTCTTTAATCCTAGTCCATGATTTTCTGTCTCCCTGATATTTCTTTACTTCTCTGACATCTCTCAGTGTGTCATGTGGAATTTTTCATATTTGCTTTCCAATTCTACTCTTCCCATTCAATTCAACAGGTATCTACTATTCTTCATCTTTTTGATGTGCTTGTTGAAAAAAGGTATTTTTGACTCCATCTCTTCCCAAAACAGTCGTACTTGACTGTCACTGAAATACCCACATCTTCTGGTACATAAGGAGGGCACTTTACTCCTGGGAAATAGTACAAACCTTATTTTGGTTCACCTAGATTTTTCTGAAAATGCTTATTTATATTAGGAAGGTTGTTGTTTCAGTGCTCATAGAAACTAGTTTATTAGAACAGTTTCCTACATATCTCCTCCTTTTCATGGCCAAATTCTTTCTATGAGTTGTCTGCATCCATTGCCTCTACTTGCTCTGCTAAGTCTTATTCACTTCTACTCATTTACAATCTTTTTTTTTTTTACTTAATCTCACTTTTGAAACTACCCTTTCCAAAGTTACCAGTGATCTCTTTAATTGCCAAATTTGATGATTATTTCTCCACCCAGCATCTTTCTTGACATCTCTGTAGCATTTGAAACTGTCGAGTACACTCTTCTCTTAGGTGCTTTATGTTCTCTGTGTTTTTCTGACACAGCTCTTTCCTAGTTCTCCTTTAATCTGTCTGACTTTTAATCTGTCCCCTTTAATTGTCCTTCTTAATCTCCCTTGTTGCTGTGTCGTGTATATCATGCCCCCTAACTTTGAGTGTATTCTCAAGGCTCTAGTCTAGGATTTCTTTTATTTTCTGCATTTACTCTTTTTTAAAAATGTTATAGCTTTCTTTTTTAAAATTTTGAGTTCCAAATTCTCTCCCTCCTTCCAGTACCACTCCTGCACATTGAAAAGGCAAGCAATATGTTATCAGTTATACAGTGTATTTACTCTTGATGACTTCTTTAGCTCCTATGGGTTTAATTATTGTCTCTATTCAGAATATTCTCAAATCAATCTTACATTCTCTCTGGAGCTCCAGTCATGCATCTCCAACTGCCTGTTAGATTATTTGAGATTGGATGTCATGTAGGCTTCTGAAATTCACCATGTCCAAAACTGAACTCATTCTCTTTTCCTCTGAAACCATTCTACTTCTCAGCTCTCTTTTTGTTTTTTTAAATTAAATATTTCTGGTGTTTCTAATTACATATAAAAACATGTTTAAACATTTATTTTTTAAAATTTTAGTTCCAAATTCTCTCTTTCCCTTCCCTCTTCTTCCCCTGAGAAGGTAAGCAGTTTGATATAGGTTATTCGTATGTACTCATGCAAAACATATTTCTATGTTAATCATGTTGTGAAAGAAGACACAAACCAAAAGGAAAAAAAATACAAAACAAAAAAGAAAGTGTATTCAGATTCTGTCAGTTCTTTCTCTGCAGGTAGAGAGCATTTTTCATCATAAGTCCTTCGGAATTGTCTGGATCTTTGTATTGCTTAGAATAGCTAAATCCTTCACACAGTTGATCATCATACAGTATTTGCTGTTATAGCGTACAATGTTCTTCTGGTTCTGCTCATCTCATTTTGCGTCAGTTCGTTCAAGTCTTTCCGGGGACTTCCTCTTTTCTGT
>JAQQSZ010015615.1:0-11229 GCA_028646595.1 Phalanger gymnotis | reverse complement strand
CAGTGAGAAAGTCCTGTGTGTCTACATTGACTGCAAGTTCATTTTGATGAACCAATGATATGATAGCATAGGAACACAGCCTTAGAGCTAGAAGGGACCAAGCCCCTCCTCTTACAAAAGCAAAACTCAGTCTTAGAGAAGTAAAAGCAAACAATCAAACGAACAACACCAAACAACAACAAAAACAAATTTATTTGAGGTCTCACAAGTAAATGCAAAGCATGAATTTGAAACCAGGTTTTCTGACCTCAAATCCGAGGTTTAGATCATTGTACTATGTTACTCCCCAACAGGCTACATTGACTGAAGTAGAGATTAAGACAGCTCCACTGTACTCTTCTCTTTTCAAACCACATCCCTCTTCAGTTGCAGAGGCCACAATTTGAGATATTTTGAAAAGGAAAATGAAATATATTTAGGATGGTAAGAGCAATTAAATGAATCAAAGAATAATCTAATCTCAGAGCTGAAAGGGACTTGATTTTCATTGTTGTTGTTCAGTCATACCTAACTCTTTATGAACCCATGGACCATAGCATGCCATCTCTTTCTATCCTGATCCATGTCTTAAATTCTGTCCAAGTTCATGTTCGTTGTTCCTGTGACACTATCCATTTCCTTTTCCTTTTGACTTTAATATTCCTGAACATCAGGATCTTTTCCAGTCTTCTCACCATGTGGCCAAAGTTTTTAAGTTTCAGCTCAGTATTTAACCTTCCAGTGAATAGTATGAGTTAATTTCTTTAAGTATTAAATGATTTGATCTCTTTACCATCCATGAGAACCTCAAGAGTCTTTTCTAGTACTATAATTCAAAAACATCAATTCTGTAGTGCTCAGCTTTTCTTATAGTCCAGTTCTCTTAGTCATATGTTACTACTGGAAAAACCATAGCTTTGACTACATAGACCTTTGTTTTCAAGGTGATGTCTCTGCTTTTTTTATGATGTTCAGATTTGCCATAGATTTCATTTGAAGGGGTACGCGTCTTTTAATTTCGTGGCTGTAGTGATCTGGAGTGATCTTTGAGCCCAGGAATATAAAATCTGACACTGCATTTATTTCTTCTCCTTCTGTTTACCGGGAAGTGATGAGATCAGTTGCCAAAGTCTTAGGGTTTGTTTTTGTTGTTGTTGTTGTTGTTTTTTTATGTTAGGTTTCAAAAGTATACTGGGTCATAGCCATGATAAGAAATTGACTCTGCAAAATTCTATCTAATAGTCATTCTCTCTCCACTTGAAGACTTGTAATGCTTGAAAAGTCACTACTTACAGTTATAATCTATTACATTTTTTGGGCAGATATTGTAGTTAAAAAAGATTTCTACATAGCATTTCTGGTTGACATCTACTTAATCACTGCTATCTTCTATGACCAAGAAGAAATGAAAGACTTGTGATTTTCCTAGGCATGGGAATTTGTGGAATGAGAAACCACCACCTATTTGTAAACTGTAGTCTTAGAAAAGTTGCTTGAGACTCAGAGAAATTAGATTTTCCCATAGACACATAGTTAATAAGTCAGAAATGGAAGTTGAACCAAGGTCTTATTGACTCCAAATTCGGCACTTTATTCATTAGTCCCATACACGTTAATCATCCTTTGTTCTCAAAGAAGACCAATGACATCATGAGGATGATGTCTTGACTTACACATGAATTGGATTTGAGGCAGAACTGTGCAAAATCATCAGCCTCTCTCTCCTCCAGTTATCCGAGTCCAGTGACAAGACAAAGGTCAAGATAGGCTATGGCTAGCTCCATACTACCTGTCGAGTGAAGTGTCTAAACTCTCTTCCATTATTAGACCTTTAAGTGCTTGAAAGTAGCTATCATGTCTCCCCGTCTATTTCTGTTTGGTCTTTCTTTTGTGTTTTAAGTTTTTGATCCATCTGTGAAGTAGGGCACTGATATACCAAACATTAAAATAAAACTTGTACATTGTAATGACAAGAAATGCCCCCTCCCATTTAATCCAGGATCAAATTATCAGGCCTACTCTCAAAATATCCTCTCTCCTCTTATTCCTGATATAGCTAGTTTATTTTTTGACTAGCACCTACTAAGGTTTTTTTTTTCTTTCATATTACATTTTCAGTTGTTTAAGGGAAAAAACACCTTCAAGGAACGGCTGATAGTAGCTTTCCTGTTCTCTATGAAAACAGCTAAAGCAATTTCTATGGATAGATTTCAGGGGATTTGTGAACTTGCAAAAGAAAATAATTCCCTCTTTATTTTCTGTAATCTCTAACAGAAATTTGACTTTTCTTTTAATTATGAATGTAGGCAACAAATAGTACTCTGAAAAGAGGTCCACAGGCTTCTTAAGACTGCCAAATAGATCCATGACACCAAAAAAGTTAAGAACTCTGAAGTAAAGCGTTATATATGGCCTCTTCTTTTTAAAACAATCACTGAAAGGGAATGGCTAATGCAATTGCTCTCAGCTACAAAAACTAACATAGGAATCATTTTTGGTGGCAAAATGGATAATAATATATTGAATCTGGAGTCAGGAAGACCTAAGTTTAAATCCTGCCTCTGATGTTTTCTGTGTGACCCTGGGCAAATCAGTTAACCTCTGCCTCAGTAGTCTTATCTGTAAAATGCGAATAAAAATAGCACATAGCTCCCAAGCTGTGGGGATAAAATGAAGCAAGGTTGTAAAGTAATTTGTAAACCTTAAAGAACTATACTGATACTAGCTATCATCATCATCATCATTGTCATCCTCTTCCTAACTTTTGTAATTCAGTAATTTTGTTGCCTTTGACCACATATGAATGTGTAATGTGATATATGTGTTTTTAGTTTTACTGCTGGCTACATTGTGTCTTTTTCTTTCACTGAGCAATGAAAGATCAAGAATAGTCATGTATCCTCCCCTTTGCAGCAAGTGAAAAAGGCTAAACACCTGTGTGCTGCCTAGTGTGTCTTATTTTCTGTTAAACTAGTCTAAATTCAAAGCATGAGGAATGCAAAAGGAAGACAGAGAAAAGAAGAGAAAAGAAAATATAGGAAGAAATGTCTAAAATATTATCAATGTGAATTTGGACTCCATTAAAAACACTAAAAGCATAACTTCCAGAAATGAGATGAGTCTCTTTTTTATGTTGCCTCAACGTGACAATACATAAAACATGTTCAGTTCTAAGCTTCTGGGCTCTATAGTCTACGAAGACATTGATGAAATGAAGAATTTTCAGAAGAAGGCAATGATTATGGATGAAATTTAACTGTATATCACTTAAGGAATAGCTGAAGGAAATGAGGATGTTTATCTTGGAAAATATTAGTGAGGGACATGATATATAATCCTTGAGGATGAGAGATTAGGCATATTTTGTTTTCAAGACTGAAACAGAAGCCCAGAAAATTTCAGAAAAGTAAATTTAGAAATCTTGAAAGTCCAGATATCATGAAACTTCCTAACAATTAGAGGAATCCAAAATTGGTGTGGGTTGCCTCAGAAGGTTGTGGGTTTCCCCTCTTTGAGAGTCTTCAAGTAGAATCTAGATGACCATTTGTAACGTGTGTAATAGTAAGTATTCCTTTTTTATACTAGACGTCCACTGAGGTCTCTTCCAACTCTAAATTCTGTGATTCTGTAAAATACTCTGGCCTATTTTACATGAACTGTTGTCTAACAACATCTCAACTATCTTGTATTTTTGCAATTTATTTTTGAAACCAACTGTCAGACTTTTGCCCCTCTTAGATTCTATCTTATTAAATTCAGTACATTGTTCTAGTCTGCCAAGATCTTTTTAGATACCAACTTTGTCATCTATCATGTTAATTGTCCCTATCATCCTCATGTCAGCTACAAATTTGATAAGCATACCTCCTATGCCTTTACCTAAGTCATTGATAGAAATGTTAAATAGCAGAAGTCCAAGGACAAAGATCTGGAAAACTCTGGTAGAGATTTCCTCCAATACTGAGATCATTCTAGTAATCACCACACTTTGGGGGTAATCTTTCAATCGAATTCACTTGGCCCTACTATCATCCAGCCTACATTTCTCTATCTTGTCTAGGAGGATATAATGAAAGATCTTGCCAAATACCTTGCTTAAATTTGACAGTGTATGACTGTATCATTCCTTTGACATACTAGCATAGGAATATAAAATCATAGATCAAAAAACTGGAAGGGAATTTAGATGCCATTTGGTCCAGCCCCTTCACTTTATAAATGAGAAAACTGAAACCAAGAGAGCTTACATGATTTCTCTCTCACCTCTATGCAGATGATGCCCAAATGCATACTTCTGAATCTTTTTGAGCTCTTGATCCACATTTTCAATTGTCAAAAGGAAGTCTCTTGGATATCCCATCTGTACCACAAATAAACCAAGCTCAGTATGTTTTAATTATTCAGTTAACAAGTATTTATTAAATGCCTGCTCTGTGTCAAGCACTGTGCTAGACTCTCAGAATACCAAGACAAAAATGAAATTGTCCCTGCCCTCAAGGAGCCCCCTACCATTGTAATATTATTCTGGTTTTGTTATTAGTGCCATCCATTTACTAAATCTCCCATATTTATAACATTGGGATTGACTTTGAATTTTCCATCAACCCCAACTCTTTAATATTATAAACAATTGGGTTATATTTATACCATTATCGCACATTCTTTGAGTGTTTAACCCTGTCTATTCCTAAAAGCCCCTCCTTGTACTATTTCAATAACTCTTCAAATCTTCAATACTCCATCTCTAGCCCCCCTGATCAATCTTATATACTGCATTAGAAAAACCTTTTTAGGTACAGTCCTGGCCTATTACTTCTCTACTAGAAAATTTTCAGTAGTTCTATATTACTTTCCCAAATAAATACAAACTTCTGTATTACAATATTTTAACACCTTCTTCTGCCTGGTCTTCAAGGCCCTCTACAACCTGGTGCCTGATCAATCAATCAATAAACAGGGCATTAGGCACTGAGGATAAAGATTGGACCTGTGATTTCATTATAGAGAAATCCTGACTGAGAACCCCTCTCTGCCAATGAAGGTCAGCAACTTCTCTTTAACTTATAACGTTAAAGAGTATGCTCTAGATCTGAGAGTTTAAGGGACTTGGCCAAAGTGCCTTAGGTATTATGCATCAGATAGACCATTTGAATTCAAGTCTTTCTTGCTTCAACACCAGCTGTCTATCTACTATACCACACTGCCTCTCTGAGTAATAAAGACAAAAATAAAATTGCCCCTATTTTTAAGGAGCCTACATTTTATCTAGGAAACAGCTGCCATAAAATTTCCTCTCAGATTACCTCCACATACCTGCTATATATCTAGTTTGTATCCAGATACTTGAATTTAAATGTCTCTCCCATTAGCATGTGTCTTCCTTGAGAGCCAGGAATGGGGGTGTTTTAATTTCTTTCTATCCTAGATACTTAGCACAGTGCTTGGTACATAGTAAACATTCAGACAAATATTTATTGATTGACTAACTGAAATAAAACATATATGTATATATACATATATATATTATAAATGCATACAAAATAAATACCACATAATTTGTGAAGGGAGGTGATCTTGAAAGGCTTCAAGTAGACAGTGGCAGTTGAGCTGAACTTGGAAAAAAAGATTTCATATTTCATTGTACATTCCCATCAAAACTCCACAATTTTCTGTCCCTGCTCTCATGGAGGTGAAAGAGTCACTATTTTGGATAAGATAATGAGCTTAGTTATAGTCATGTTGGGTCTGATGTGATATTAGAAAATCCTATTAAGAATATCCCAGCAGGCAGCTGGAGATCTGGGCCTCCAAAGTTAGGGAAAATGTCCAGGCTAGACATGTAAATTTGGGAGGAATTCACAGGAAGGTTAATAGTCTAAACTGTAGAAATTGATTTTGTCTTCAAAGGAGTAAAAGTGCAGTGAGTCAAGGAGGAAAACTCTCAGAGGCACTTGCAAATTGCATGAAAAGGGAGAGGACCCAGTAAAGATTTGCTAAAAGCAATAGATTGAGACCCAGCAAGAGAAGCAGCATGCTGAAATGTCCCAGAAATCAAAGAAGAGAGTGTTAAGTTATAGGGGTCTACCACAGTAGCAAACGCTACAAGGAGGTCCAGCAGGATAAGGACAGGGGAAAGGCCACTGGATTTTGTAAGGAAATATAAGAAATGTTCTTGCCTTCAAGCAGTTTTACATTGATTTGGGGAGATGAGGCATAAACACGCTGGCCAAAAAAATTGTTTAATGACTGAAGGACCAAAATTCAATTTTAGTCTTATGGAGGGCTCATAGCCTACATTCTGAAGATAAAGGTTAGAGGGCTTCCAGTATACTTTGATGGAAAGTTCCTTTTTCTTATTTTTTGCACCCTGAACTGAATACTCAACAAAAGAGGATTGTTTCAATCAATAAATAAACAAGTATTTGTTCTGACAAAATGAGCAACACATAAAACTTTAAATAAAATTCTAGAACAAAACAAAATAATACAAGATGTGTAATGTTATAGCAATATATCAGGAGAGTCGAGAATGGGGGAGATGCTAAAATTCTCATTACACTTACAGATTAGTTTCCTGATAGCTACACGTTTAGACAGAATACTTTGAGTTCTTAACAACTTGTTAATTGGACAAAGTGAACCAGAATTTAAGCCATCACCTGAGTAAATTGAGCAAAGGCAAAGTTGTCTTTGCAGTGAGGAATAAGCCAATCAAGGCAGGCAATCATTCCATGTCTTTGTGGATCCTTTAGCAAAGTCCACATTTTCATTATTCAGTCAATCTTCCTTCCAAAGATGGCCCAGAGCCATTGTCTCACCTGTCACTGTCTTGTACCTCTCAGCAACTGGAAATAGCACTATCCAAGCTACAATTAGATCTCCACAAAAAGACTGGAGTCCCAGTGGGTAATCTGATATGAGTCTAGGATGAATCATGCTATAAAATATGTGCAACTGGGAAAATCAACTTTATGCTACAGCTTTGGGACTGGGATGCATAACTGCATTTCAGAAAATGTTGGGTGATTTCTGAATACATCGTCATCATCCACAATAATCGTAGTAATTCAAAACAATAAAACCACCTTACAAATTAACAATTTACTCTATCAATGTACTTTCATATCCATTATACTTTATGAGATAAATGGAAAAGGTTTTATCATCTCTCTTTAAGTTAAATTCATTTTCATTCATGGTACTTTGTAAGTTTCTCAGGTGCCTCAAAAATTGAAGGGCCTTGTTCTTCAGGAGCACACAATCTAGCAGAATAGATAACATGTATATAAATAACTATGAAGTTGAATGTTATAATAATAATAATTTACTTTTATATATATGAATACTATATATATCACTTTAAGTTATACAAAGCACTTTAGCGACATAACATTTTTGATTGTCATGAAAGAGGTGACCACCATTCTCCCAGTCACTCAGATTTGTAACCTCAGAGATGTTCTATAATCTTACCCCACCCTTTCCCCTTAATATCCATTTAGGGGCCAAAGCCTACATAACACCTCTCACATCTGTTGATTTCTCTTGTACTAGTACATACACATCCTAGTCCAGGCCTTCGTCACCTGAAGTGAAATTTAGCTTTTACTTCACTTTACTGAAATATAGCCTCCTAATTGGTTCCCTTACTTCCAGACTCACATCTCTCTAATTTACCTGTCCCAAAGCTGCCAAAATAAACTTTCTAAGTCACATGGTTTACCAGGTATTCCCCCCATCCACTATCTTGAAAAACTTCAGCATCTCACTCTTGCCCTAAGAATAAAAGAGAAACTCCTCAGCCTGGCCCTCCCCAATCTGGCTCCAGACACTTCTCTCTTAAGCCGTATTTCACATTACTCCTCTTTGTGAATTCAAAATTTCAGCCAACCAATACAGCTGGATGTAGTAGTCTCAATATTGGGTCCATCTTCTTGCCTCTACATATATGAACAAGCCATATTTAGTACTTGCAAAACATTTCCTGCCCATTACCAACTTTTAGAATCTCTCAGCAACCCTGAGCTCAGGTGTGACTTTTTCCTGTGAAAACTTTTGCAATCACATGGACACACACCACATATATGAAAAAAAAACTGTTAACAATATACAACAATGACAACAGCAAAAAAGATGGCATTTACATAGGTCTTTAAGATTATAAAGTACTTTTCAATTATCATTTTATTTGATCTTCACAGCTACTCTGGAAGATAGGCTCTATTGTTACCCTTACTGTGAAACAACATGATATATTGTATTGAGAGCTGGTTTCTGAATCAGGAAAACATAGGTTCAAATTTTGCCTCTGAAAAATACTTGTTATGTTAACCTGGATAATTCACTTAATCTCAGTGGCCCAGTCAAGTCTCAAAGACTAAACCTACACAATATAATGCTGAGCGAGCAGAGCAGAAACAGGAAAACATTATACACAACAACAGATGTATGGAGTCTGTGATGACTAACCCTGATAAACTTTGCTCTTCTCATCAATAGACGGTCCAAAGGACTCATGATGGAGAGAGCTATCTATATCCAGAGAAAGAACTATGGAGTCTGAATGCAGATTGAGACACACTTTATGCTCGCCTATTTCCCCCCCACCTTTTTTTTCTCTTTTGTTTTTTTTTTTAATTTTTTTTTTGGTTTTGTTTCTTCTTTTTCATGATTCATTCCATTGGTCATAATTCTTTACAACTTGACTATTGTGTAAATAAGTTCAATGCGAAGTTATATTTGGAAGATATATCTGATTCCATGCTGTCTTGGGGAGGGAATGGCAGGAGGGGGGAGAAGAAAATCTGGAACTCAGAATTATGTGGAACTGAGTGTTGTAAACTAAAAATAAAATATCTCAAAAATAAATAAATAATTTAAAAACAAAACCAAAAAAAAGGTCTCAAAGACTAGATTGTAGAAAATGCACCAATGGGAAATGTTAAATGTCTATTACCAGAAGTTTGCTATGCTAATGAAATCACATGTGTAGTTAATATCTAAATATTTTAATGTACTAAAATATATTTTGGTGCTGCTCTTACTGTTACTACTATACCACCATCACCATTAATATTTCCAATTATACATTTTATTTAGAATGAAAATGTCAAGGCTGATGGGATTTAGTTTCTCCAGCATTCTCCAGGATTGCCCACTCATTGGTCATTAAATAGGGTTCTCATATTTAAAAAGTCCCAACAATTAAATTGTTTATTAATGCACTAGAAACCGTGATTCTCAGTGCTTTCTATCCCCTTTCTTCCAAATCTGCTACCATCATTGAAGAAATAGAAGGTGGTCAACACAGAATTGACTTTTTTATTTAGTGCATTGCTGAGGAAATTAATTTCAATTCTGCATCATTTGGTTATTAATATTTATTTGTAATATTTCTTTCTCTATTCAAAATGTTGTTCTGTCTCTGTTCTCTTCCTGGCCTCTTCTAGAGGAGGAATGTTATCACATTCCAGTCCTTCCCAGGATCTGGGCAAAGAACTTTACTTTAATTTACCCTGTAAACAGAAGCCAAACTCAGCAAGTCAGCACTACCTAGAGAGATTTGTATGTCCTTGCTCCCTTCATTAAAGTTTGGTCAACAATGGAGAAACATAGCCAGAGATTTCCTGATTGGGATGGTTTCCCTTCCTCAGACTTCTGGAGGCTGGAGGCTTCTGAATCTCATAAGGAGGCCATATTCTCAGTTTTCACTCCCCTGCTGCCTCCCACATAAGGAGTTGAGAACTGTTAGTTCACCTCCTCATGAATTACACACCAATTGGAACTGCCTTTTACTTGTCAGGGAAGATCCAAATAATGTGCTGTCAAGAAGACAAACTGGGACTTAAACTGGCTGGAAAAGATGCCTTTTTGTCTTTGAACTCCAAGAGACATCACTGACTTCAATTTATTGGTTATTTTCTGGACTAATTAATAGATTTTTCATACTCAGAATTTTTTCTTTCAGAATTTTATATGCCACTTTGCTGTGGCCACAACAGTTCATCAACTGGTGTCTATTCTATTGGTGATAGGTCTGTTTATGGTTAGCTAGGTTGGTGATGAAAGAATTTAATTTTAGTTTGCTACTATAGCCTTATCCTAATCTTTCCACCATGATAGGATCTGCTCAGATAGTGTTGCTTTGAGAAGCTGAGGGTCAGTCCATCCCATGATTAACTATTAGAATTAGATTTTGTGGAGGGCATTTGTATATGACAGGAGGACCTAAAATAAAACTGCCTTCAGAAAATTAAAAATGAGTATCATACAAAGTACAATGGAGCATCACATAGTGAGTATGACCAGGTGGCAATAGGTAACCAAAATGGCACTCTGAAGAAAAGAAATAGAGGATGTAATCAAGAATTTTTATGCCATGAAAAGAAGATGGGATGATCTCATGGCAAGAATGAAGACCAATAAGTAGACAGCTCTACTGATATTCTAGAAATGTCAGGAGAAAGAAAGGGAGGTCTCTAGTATGTTGGGTGGAAATCTTATGGTAAACCTAAGGGACCACTTAAAGAAAAGTCATAAATAATGAGCAGTAATGGATGGTATAGCATTTGTAGGTGGCTTTAAAGGCAAAATTAAGGTATGGATGTCATTCTGGGCAAAAGGAATGGAATTAACAAAGACATAAAAATGGGCGAATACAAGGAATATTCAGGTAAAAATCAATAGTCACATTTGGCTGAAGTGTAAGATTTATATAACAGATCAATGAGAAATGTATTGGACTAAGGTGTGAATGGCCTCTACTTTAGGCCAGGTGGGCTGGACTATGCTCAGTACGTAATGGGGATCACTTAAAGACTTTTTTTAAATAAAGACTTCATATGTTCAAAACAACATTTTAGGAAGATTAATTTGTTGGGGATATGCAAGGTTGATTAGTCCATGACAAATTGGGAAAAGTTCAGTCATTAACATGCTGCTACATTTTTCTAGGCATGAATATCTGGAATAGGATGGTGGTCATGAGAAAGTGGGGAACTAAGTGGTATGCTTAACAGAATGCCAGGCCTGAAGTCAGGAAAACTCATCTTCCAGACTTCAAAGCTGGCTTCAGACATGTACTGGTTCTGTGACCCTGTGCAAGTCACTTATTCCTATTTGTCTCAGCTCCCTCAACTGTAAAATGAGCTGGAGAAGAAAACGGGGAAACACTCCACTATCTTTGTCAAGAAAACCCCAAATGAGGTCACCAAGAGTCAAACATAACTGAAAATGACTGAACAGCAACAT
>JAQQSZ010015614.1:0-11229 GCA_028646595.1 Phalanger gymnotis | reverse complement strand
TTGAGAGGTCTGGTGTATGCCACAGCTCAGTAATTCAGGATTCCGGGGCACTCTCCGCTTGTCTCCTGGTCTGGTAGGTCCGCGTCTGGTCTGTTTCCGCCGTGCGCGCTGGTCTCAGCTCTGCTCCCCTCAGCTGGGGGCTGGGAGCCCTGTGTGGGACAGACCTTACCCAGAGACCATCCAGGCTGTCCTGGGCTGGAGCTCTGCTTCCCTCTGCCACTTCGTGGGTTCTGCAGCTCTAGAATTGGTTCAGAGCCATTGTTTTATAGGTTTTTGGAGGGATTTGGTGGGGAGCTCACACCAGTCACTGCTTCCCAGCTGCCATCTTGGCTCCGCCCCCTCTTCTCTCATTCAATGAAGATTTCCCTTTCTATAGTCCTGACCTTTCTCAGCATTGAGTCTCATTTCCTTTGCTTCTTGCACAGTTCCACTTAGTAGGAAAGCCAATGCAGGATTTCAGTTATTGATGAGGAAACTGAGGTAGAAGGAATTTTGTGACTTGCCCTAGGTCACTCTAAAAATAGTGTTTAAAATCAGATATAACTTTATTGAACTGGCTCCCCTCTGTATATCCATGGTATAAAGATTTGCAACTTTTTGAAATATCTGGGTATCTTAATTCTGCCTATCCTTCCCCATATATAAATACTGTTCAATAAGTTATTTGAATTAAATTATTATTTTTTAATTAGCAAGCATCTATTTTCTTTTCTTCCACTCTCCCCACAATTAAAAGAAAAAAAAAGAAATACATAACTTGTGTAAAAAATGGACAATGAATGCCTACATTAACCATGTCAAAAATATATATCTAATTTAGCATCTTGATTCATCTTTTTTTTCAGGTGGTTGTTGGGTAGTATGCTTCATCAGCAGTTCTCCAAAATTGTGGCTGGTCATTATGTTGCTCAGAATTTTTGAAATATTGAAAAGTGTGCCCAACAGTGTTGTTGTTGTTGCTGTTGATGGTGTTGTTGCATAAATTGTTCTCCTGGATCTGCTTACTTGGCTCTTCCATATATGCAAGTCTTCCCAGTTTTTGGGTGTCCATTTCATCATTTCTTATGGCACAGTAGTATTCCAGTACATTCACATACTATAATTTGTCCTGCCATTCCCCCACCGATGGATGTCCCATTAATTGATAATTCTTTCCCATTACAAAAAAAAATGCAACTATAAAGCCTTTTTTGTACACGTGGGACCTTTTCCTCTTTCTTTGATATCTTTGATGTGTAGGTCTACTAGCAGTATTACTAGATCAAAGGATCTGCATAGAGTAGTGACTTTTTTGATATTCAGCAATTAAAAATTTATTAATCACCTGGTGTATACCTAGCAATGTTGATTGTTCCTTTATAATGCTTTTGGCACTTAATTCCTTTCTCAATTCCTCTTTACCATAAGCCAAATGCATATCTTTAATTCTTACATTGATTATAATGGTAGTCTCCAAATTCAGAGCTCTTTCCCTTTTTAATCTCACCTATGTACCACATCAAAATTATCTTCTAAAAGACTACTTTCATCCAGTCACTTTCCAATAAGAAACTTTCAGTTTCAATCTAAAATTTACAGGATGAAACCCAAACTCCTTAGGCCAATATTTAACAGTCTTTACAAATTGGCTCTAGAATTTCTTAAGATATGTATGACTAACTCCTCCCTTATATGACTCCTTTATTCTACTCATGTCTGTTTCTGGTTTCCTATGCTCATCATGCATATTCCCTCCTTTACACTTCTTCCCATTCTATTCTACTTTCCAAATGCCCTTGTCCATCTTCTCCCCCCGTCTGAATCCTACTAAGAATCACAAAGCCTCATAGGAAAAATCCACCGGTCACCACCTAAAAGCGAAAAAGATCCCAGGAGGAAAACCTACAGGCATATCATAGCCAAGTTTCAAAGTTCCCAGGTTAAGGAGAAAATATTGAAAGCAACAAGAAAAAAATCCAACAAGATAAATATCATGAAGCTACAATAAGGATTACACAAAACTCAGCAGCTACTACATTGAAGGACCATAAGTCTTGGAATACTATATTCATAGAGAAAAAGAGTTGGGGTTGTGGCCAAGGGTAACTTACCTAGAAAAGTTAACTATAATGCTGAATAAAAAAAAAAATAGACATTTAATAAACTTAAAGATTTTCAGATTTCTGTAACAAAAACTACTGAACTTAAGGGAAAAGTCAATATATAACATCCAGGAGATATATAAGGCAAATATTGCCAATTACAATGGGCTCAATAAGGTCAAATTGTTTACTTCTTATATGCGAAAAATATTTGTAGTACTCTTATGACTATCATCATTATTTGAGTAGTTTGAGAGGCTTGGTCTGAACTGAGTATGATGAGGGTGATTCTAACAAAATAAAACTATGTAGGGAGAGATAAAAAGGAGTAATTATCTCATATAAATGGGACATAAAAGGAAAATGATACAGAAGAAGCTAGTAGGGGGAAGGGCAGGTAACACTGGAACCTTATTCTCATCAAGAATGGTTTAAAGAGGGAACAACATAGATGCACACACACACACTATATATATATATATATATATATATACACACACACACACACACACACACATACATATATACATACATACATATATAATGTATATGTATGTATACATACACGCACATATATACATGTGTATATGTATGTATATATGTATTATAAAATTCTTTTAACTTCAGAAAGAAATAAGAGGGCAAGGGGATGAATTGGGAGGGAGGATAAGGGAGGGACTCTTGGAAGGATGGATAGGTTAAGGAATAAAAGGGCAAATTAGGGGTAGAAGTAAAGCAGAGTGAGGAGGGATAGGGTAAATAGGATGAGAAGGATAATAAGGAAAATTAGGAAAGAGGAAAATATATAACAAGTAAGTGTAGCTTAGGATGTGAATGGGATGATTTTACCCATAAAACAGAAATGGATAGCAGATGAAAAATTTGAATTCAACAATATGTTGCTTTCAGGAAACATAAAAATAAGAGATACACATAAAGGCAAAATAAAGGGAAGAAGTAGAATTTATTATGTAAAAAAGCAGGGGTAGTAATCATGATCTCAGACAAAGTTAAAACTCAAATAGATTTAATCAAAAGCAAAAAATAGAGAAACTACACTATATGCCAGCAATGTTGTTCAATATTGTTTTAGGCCATTTAAAATAACTAAACAGTATGAAATACCTGAGTGTATCCCTGTCAAATCGGGCACAGGAACCATATGAACATAAACATAAAACACTTTTTATACAAATAAACTCAGATCTAAATAATTGAAATAATATTTATTGTTCATGGGTAGGTAAAGCCAATTTGATTTTAAAATGACAATTTTACCAAATGAATCTCTTTATTCAAGGCCACCCCAATTAAATTACTAAACAAATATTTTACTGAGTTTGAAAAAATAATACCAAAGTTAATTTGGATACTTCATAGAAACCAAAGTGGGGAAAATATATAAAAGAATTAGATTCAGCATTATCAGATTTTAAGGTAAGAATGTTTATGAAATATAAAAATGATCATTTCAATTATTTTGAATTAAAATTTTGTGGTATAAATAAAACCTATGTAGCCAAGAATAGAAGGAATGCAGAAAATTGGGCGGGGGACTTTCATAGACATTCTCTTAGGTAAGATGTGATTGGGTTGGAATGTTGCTGTGGTGTAGGAAATGATGAGCCAGTTGATTTAAAAAAAAACGTGGAAAGACAGGGATTTATGAAGGAAGATGCTCCCCACCTTCAGAAAAATAGATGACAGGTGGAAATAAGCATGAAGTAAAAAGTATACAACAGAGAGTAAAAGAAAACCAAGGAGGAAGCACAGAAAAGCTGAGCAGCTTTGAAAACAATGTGGAGTATTTATTATGTAGGTTTTCTTGAAATGGAAATTTATTGTTTTTTAGTGAATCCTCTCTTATGTTCTGCTGCATACGTGACAATTTTTTTTTCTTTTCTTATTTTGTATTTAAGTTTAAAATGCATTTTAGAAAGTAATATAAAAAAAGAATCATGAAACCTCAAGAGTTGTAATGAATTTGGGAGATTATTTAGACCAAACAATGCATGAATAGGTGTACTCTGTACAACATCCTTGATAAATCTCTAGTGATAAAGAACTCACTTCCAGATGTGCTCATTCTCCTTTGGGGCAGCTCTAAATGTAAAAAAAAAAATCTTTCTTCCTTTTTACTTCATTTTCTTCTGTTTACATCCGCCTTCTGTCCCTAGTCCTTTCATTTCCCTTCTTTCATGTGATAACCCTTCAGATGGTTGAAAGCAAATCCTACATCCCTGCTGATTATTCTCTTTTCCAGGGTAAAGATGTCCATTTTCTTCAAGTAATCCTCCCATGGCATGGCTTACAATTCTCCTCATTTTTCCAGGTTGCCCTACTTTGGAATGCTTCTAGCATAACCATATCCTTAAAATATGGGACCCAGGACTAAACACAGTATTTCAAAAGTGCTTTTTAAAAGATTGTATATTGGGGTATTACTACCTCCTTTCTCCTACACCCTGTGTTTATATAATACAAGTGGTGGTTCCAATTAGTTTCTTCAGCATCCATGGCACACTCACTGTTGGCCCAAATAGAACTTAATTCCAAATGTCTTTCCCCTCATGAATTGTTCTTTAACCCAAATTTCCTATGCTATACTTTTATGGGCATTTGATTTAAAAAAAACCCTCAAATATAGGACTTTACATTTGTCCTCATCAATTTTTATCTTATTAAATTTTAATTCAACCCAACATTTATTGAGTGTCCACAATATTCTAGAGAAGGGGAATACAAAAAAAAAAAAAACAAGGCTGTTATATATCTTAAAGAATTTGTATCCTGCTGGAGGAAATAAAATATGCAAAGGGAAGAATATGCTACTTAAATCCAGAAGAAATACTAATTTGATTGGAGATCAGAGATATCCTCCTGCAGATACTATAATATAAGTTGTTTCTAAGGAAACAGGACTTTGTAAAGAAAAGGTGATGCAGAAATCCATTCCTTTTGAATTTAAGGACACACGTCCTACTTCATTTTTTTTGTCTCTTAATTCACGTCTTTGATGTCATTATTTTAAGTTAGGAGAAAGGCTGAATATTACAGCTACATTCAAATAACAGTGACAATGATACAGATAATAAGCAACATTTATACAGTGCTTTAAAACTTGAAAAGCACTTGAGATGTATTGTCTTACTGGATCCTCACAGCAATCCTATGAGAGTTAAAATTATGCTCATTTTACAGACAGAAAGCTGAGGTTGAGAGAAATCAGTTGACTTGCCCAGCATTTACATAGATTTTAAATACATCCTTACGTAGATTACAATTAAGATTTTAAGATAGGATCTGAACCCAGGTCTTACTGACTCCAATTCTAGCATTGCATCCAAATAGCTGTAAGTTCCTTGTGAATTTTGATCTTGTCTTATACCCCACAAGATTAACTTCATAGTATTTAGTAGACATTCAAAAAATATATTTTGAAATTGATTAAAACTCATTATTTCTGTGTTAGTTTCTTGGATATATACCATTTATGGAAGAGATAATGTAACTCGAAGTATACAGGATTTTAATGGCTTAGCCAAGGTCACACAGTGGATCGTGGCAAACTCCAATTTTGAAATTTATGTGTATTGCTCTAGCAAAGAAATAATTTCCTGGGTAAAACATGTATTTTCTTTTCATTAATTCTGTAATAAAAATAACTATATATCTATAGCTCTATTTCTTCCGAGATATATGTAGTGCTTTATATAGTTTTGTCTCATTATGATCAATCAAAAAAATTCAATTCAAAAAAGCATTTATTAAAGGCCTATCATATTAAAAGCTCTGTCTTAAGCACAATTGAGAAAGAAAATAAAAACAAATTCCTTCAAGGGAAGCAACTTGTTTTTGTTATATAACCAGTGTTATATATGTGTTGTATGTCTTGATATTGTGTGTGCGTGTGTGTGAGTGTGTGTGTGTGTGTGTGTGTGTGTGAGAGAGAGAGAGAGAGAGAGAGAGAGAGATTGAATTCCAGAGAGCTTTTGTGACTTAGCTAATGATATCCAATGGCAAAGTCTGGATAAGAAGCTAGGTTGCCCAGTACCTAATCCAGTTATTTTCTCCTATCATAGCTACTTCAGGTTATGACTAAGTTATGCCAGATTCATTTTCCCCTGACTTGAACAAAATCTTTAAATATTAGAGTTTTTAAAAAGACTAACTTTAACTTTGCATTAGGCAGAGTAATGAAGTATAAAGAACACTGGCCTTGGGAGTGAGGAGAGAACCCTGGGTCCTGATGTTGCATCTGACATTCGATAGCTGTGTGAACATGGGGAAGGCATTTCCCTTTTCCAAGACTCAATTCCTTCAGCTATAAAGTGTTTTATAAGACATTGTATGTGAGGATCGTATGTAAAGAGCTATGTAATCATGGTATTGGAACCGTCACTGAGGTCCGGTGGGCATTCTTATGATTCTGGGACTAGGATTCTAGCTTAGAGGAGGTTTCTTTTAGCTTTTGACTCACCTGAAATCAGAGTTGTTACTATGAATTCTGGCACCTTGGTCCAATTCAGTTTATAGAGGGACAGAAGGCCCTGGACCACAATCCAAGACTGGATTGCTTCCTCATCACCGCTGATGCCACACAGATCCTCACATTAGATAGTACATGGACAAACTGCCTTATTTGAGTGGAGTCATGTGGTGAGGGAAATGGACCAAGGAGAGGAGACAGAGATCTCAAAGGGCATTAGCCAAGGTGAAGGAGCGTGATGTGCTTCCTTCTTTAGAGGTGCCCAAATTC
Organism: Phalanger gymnotis; assembly: GCA_028646595.1. Taxonomy (NCBI): domain Eukaryota; kingdom Metazoa; phylum Chordata; class Mammalia; order Diprotodontia; family Phalangeridae; genus Phalanger; species Phalanger gymnotis. The sequence continues at coordinate 4,389 of JAQQSZ010015614.1, read as the reverse complement.
AGGGAATTATCCCTACATTTTTTTAGTGATCTCCCATACTTCCTGGTTTTCTTCTGGCCCCACACTGCCCAGCATTACCTTCTTGGGGAGTAATATTCCACCAGATATTGTTACCTTGAATCAAAGCCTTGGTGTTCTAATGCTTATAGATAGCTCTGCCTCAATCTCGTAATTGTTGTATTTTCTTGAGAATTCCTTAATTAATTTCTTGCTTATTATTAATTTCTTACTTACGATTTATTTCTTGCTTAATGGATAAATTTAGAAGAATTGATTACCACTAATTTTTCATAGTACTTTTTATTTTTCTGATTAAATTTTAATTATAAATATTTTGACTTTTGAATTCCATTACCTTTCTACTTTCCCTAATTTATCAAATTAACAATTAATTCATCATCTCTTTGTTTAAATTCATATCATTTTTAGTAATATAATCAAGTATATTAAATATTTGGAAGAACTTCAACAAAGAGATGATAAACACTTCGAGGGAATGATTCCTTTAATAAAAAATAAAAATATATCAGACACAGAATGGCATGGTGGAAAGAAGGTAAAGATTTGGAGTCAGAGAATGTGGGTTTGGATCCTGGGTCTGTGACTACTAATCTAAGGCACCTTGAATAAGACATCAAATTTCTTTGGTTCTCAGTTTCCTTATCTGTAAAAAAAAACCAAGAAATCCAGGACCTTCTAGCTGTGGAGCCCATGACCTAACCCTATTTTTGTTATTTATTTTCAATACCACATACCTAGACTTCTATTTATATTCTGGTTCATTTACATGACATTTGTCTTTCTTTTCTCTCCACCTTCTTTCAATCTTGATCTTTACTTCTCTATTTGCCTTTTTTCTTCACACAACTAAGACTTGGTTACTATAATTTTGCTGATTAGGAGATTAGAATTTTTCAATATGTGCCAGAGTTAAGATATTCCTCAATTATGCTCAATAAATGTTTTCAGTACATTCAGACGAATAGTATTCTATGGAAACACATGGTCCAGTGAGTTCATTATAGGTGCATGGGGCTGATTGTATATCAAAATGAGACGAAAGTGCTAAACTAAATGATAAAAAATGTACTGGAAGCAACAGGTCTATTTCAGGAGATCAGCATGGGAGTAATTTACCCTTTACAGAGTTGAGTTAGGCCTCTCTTCTCAGTGAATTGTTTTTCTTCCTTCTATGTAGTTATATTGTTTATGCTTCCAGGAGGCAAATGACCCTGGTACTTGTAAAACTTTAATTGTTGGAATTACATTGCTGACGGGCAATGAGGCAGATGAGTTTGGGTGTGTGTGTGTGTGTGTGTGTGTGTGTGTGTGTGGTAAACCTGAAGTCGCGAATTTAGCTTCTTCAAAAACACATTTGAAATTCACTTGCCACCTTCCCATCCTGATTATGTCATATACATATCAGGGAATGAGGGGGCAGGGGAAGAGAATGTACATTTATATAGCAACTCCTATATGACAGGCACTTTGCTAAGCACTTTAAAATGTGATCTCATTTGATCCTCACAACAACATTGGGAGATGAGCGCTATTATTTTCCATGTTTTACAGGTGAAGAAGCAGAAACATACATAAGTTAAGTGCCTGACCTGGGATCACACCTAGTGAGTGTCTGAGACTGGCTTTAAATTCCTGACAGCTAGGTGGTGCAGTGGTTAGAGTGCTGGGTCTGCAGTCAGGAAGATCTAAGTTCAAATCTGGCCTCAGTCACTTACTAGCTGTGTGACCCTAGGCAAGTCACTTGACCCCTATTTGCCTCAGTTCTTCATCTACAAAATGGGGACACACTGGAGAAGGAAATGGTAAACATCTCCTGTATCTTTGCTAAGAAAACTTCATGGACCAGTCTGCGAGGTCACAAGAGTCAGATACGACTGAACAACAAATTCCCTATGCCAACCGCAATGTCTGGGACACAGTAGGTGCTGAATAAATGCTAGTTGGTTGATTAAATAGACACTGCAGAACAGCTTCCTGACTTTAGGCCTATTGCCATATTCTCTTTATTGTATGCTGCAGGATGTACCATTGTTTTGGGTTGGGCTTTATCCAGAGTTTTGGAGAAAGCCTTATTATCAAAATATTTATTGATTTCTCTTCGGGTGAAAGCCCATATCGTAAAATGGGGAAACTGAAACATAAACCTATGGAAATGACTTTAGCAGGGTGGCCACTAGATTTGTAAGTAGCATTAACCAAACAGAAGGCATTATTTTCCAGACTGCTGTGAGAGATTTCTGCAGAACACAATGAGGTTAGTGGCATTGCAAATTGACATTAATACTCTTGGGAATTCTGAAACAGCTATATCCTCCCTCTGTTAATCTGGGGTAGTAGGAAAATTAGGATGAAATTATATAGCCCTTAGAGCTGGTAAGGGATTATACCCATTTGTGTATAGAAGGGGTCTAGCTAGGAGTGAGGAATAAAGAGTGAATCCACTACTTGTTTCCTTATTATTATTTGCATATACTTTTATATTACTTTCATGGCTTAATTAAATGCTTTTGCTGTGGATTCCTGACTCTTGGGTCCTGGTGACCAAAAGTGATACTAAATGGGAGCTTATATGATTATTTACACAAATAATTTGCCCCTGAAATTCACATTGATCCTCGGAAAAGTAACAAGATTCTCTAGTACTAGAGCCTGCAAAGGCTCTTTGGGGCCCATTTGATGTATGTATATAGTTGCCAGCTGATCTAGTTACTCCCAACTTCGAGGTCGTTTCAGTAATTATCTTTGCACATTGCTCCTATTTCCTTTCTTCCAGTAAACATTGTTCCAGGCACTAAAACTGGTAATGCTGGGGAGTATAGCTGCAAATCCCTTCACTGGCATCCAAGCATGGAATATCACTTTCCTTTGACATTGTCATACTGAACAATCGAAGGCTTTAGTTGAATCGATTCTCCTGTCCATGTGTCTTATGCCATATATCAATGTGGTAGCGAGTATCACTCTCAGATAATTGAAAAGCAACTTAAAAAGTCATCTTCTCTATCCTCCTATTTTGGGAACAGAACCACATTAAATACTCCTAGGATAATATAAATATATCCTGTTTAAAAAAAAAAAACTTCAGAGAAAGAACAATTGCATTTCAGTTATGTAACTTAGTATATAATAATTGTCACATAGCAGGTCAATCTAATTCTCCTGATGTTTTTGATATTATATTTGTTTTCAGAGAAGATCTTTATACCCCCATCCAAAAAAAAAAAAAAACCCACACTCATAACTTCTCTTCTTATCCTAGATGCATTGACTTTGTTTGGACAAATACATGTTAACTTTATTCAATTGAAAATGGCTCTTTATTCTTTTAGAATATCCTGTATTTCTTCCAATTTTACCTAGATATTTTAAAACACATTTTATTGATAATTTTTTTAGCGTTGAAATCCATTTCTAATATATACCAGTACACAACAAGGACTCTATTTTTAACAATCAAAAATTTAGGGCAGAGCTAAATGGCATCTGGAAAGCAGGGACTTGCCTAGGGCTCTCCCCCAGGGCCCTCCAAACACCAAAAAAAATGACTCTGAATAAATTCTAGAACTGCAGAAGCCACTGAATAGCAGAGGGAAGCAGGGCTCCAGCCCAGGACAGCCTGGATTGTCGCTGGGTAAGGTCTATCACATGGAGCTGGGAGTGGACGGGAGCAGAGCCCAGCGTGGGCTGCACCGTATCAACCAGACTGGGTGCTGGGCAGAACAGGCCCTAGAGCCAAGAATCAGTAAGCCATGGCAGTTACCAGACTTCTCAAAGCACAAACATCAAAGACAACAGAGAAAGTTAGTGGGAAAAACTGCAGGGGAGAGAGTGAAAGGAGTTCACAGTTCAGCCACCACACCAGGGCCAGCTGAGGAAATGCAGCTACAGAACTACAGGTGCAGTTGCTTCTGGCTCCAGGCCCATGTGGCGGGAGTAATTAAGTGGCAGATCAGAGTGGGAGTGCAGAGCCTGCTTAGATCCGAGTTTTGTTCTGGCTTGGTGGTTCTTGGGGGAGGAGGAGCACTGCTGTGGCAGAGCTTGCTGTGTAGAAACAGCTCTGAAAACAACTGCACAGCCCCTCAAGCTTGGGACAAAGTACTCTGTACTCTACAAGTAGTCATACCCCTACAAAAAACTCAAAGGTCAAGTAAGTTGGCTGGGAACATGGCCAGGCAGTGAAAAGGGACTCAGATTCAGACTCTGACTTTGGAATCTTTCTTTGGTGACAAAGAAGACCAAAACATACAGCCAGAAGAAGTCAATAAAGTCAAAGAGCCTACATCAAAAAACTCCAAGAAAAACATGAACTGGTCTCAGGCCATGGAAGAACTCAAAAAGGATTTAGAAAAGCAAGTTAGAGAAGTAGAG
>JAQQSZ010015613.1:0-11230 GCA_028646595.1 Phalanger gymnotis | reverse complement strand
TATGTCATTTCTCTCTTTCCTCTCTTCTCAGCATCCCAGGTAATTAAGGGGTTGTTTTCCCCTACATCTCTGGCTGGCCCATAGGCCTTTCCCTAGACATAAACTGGGTACCCAGACAAGGACTTGATAAGCATACCTACACTAGGGGTGGAGAGGGGAGGGGAGGGCACTACCATCCCAGTGGTCGAAAGCAAGTGTCATTGGGGAAACTCTATGTCCTCCCAGCAGGGAATCCCGTATGCCAGAGGACTGTTACAAAACATTCACAAATTTTACAGATGAGGACACTGAGGCCCACTGAGACAAAATGACTAGACTTAATAGCTGAAATATAATCAGTCACCATCATTAAATGCTCAGGAGAAATCATGGGATTATAAATTAGAGTTAATGACCTTAGGAGCCATTATGTCTAACCCTTTCAATTTACAGATGAGAAAACTAGCATAGAGAGATTTGAACAATTTGCTCGTGGTCATACACCTCAATAGTGTCTGAGTCAGGATTTGTGCCCAGATCTTCGTGAATGAAGGTCCAGTGCCCTATCCCCTATACTATGCATTCTCTATCAACAGACCCCCAAAGCCATGAATACTAATGGACTAATATTAGACAGTGAGGGTGAGTGAATCTAAGCAGCCAAAATACACATTGAAACTATAATAAAATTACAAAAATGGGTTGGTATATGTGGGGCAGGGGGACAATAGATAGGAGAACAAGACAGAAGCAGATTTGGGGATTAAAATAGTAATATAGACACACAGGCTGTCAATATAAATCATGTTCAAGATAACAAATAAAGCTTCTAAAAAGCAAAACATATTTTAGGAAGGGAAAAATGTAAAGGGAAATACATACAAATGTCTCACCACTGTAAAAGTCCATTTCCTTATCCCCAGTAGTCTCCAGTAATACTATATAATTGCATAGCCTCAAATTTCCCAGTCTAAGAATAATTAAAATATAACAACCCAAATAGCAATAAAAGAACCATGGTACCCATAAGAAGGCTTCAGCATGATATCAGGGAGGACTTCTTTGTGAGAAACAAGGTATAAGACATTAATAAGACAAGGTATAAGACAAGTGTTTGTCCAGAAAAGCAAAAAAGCTGGAGCATAAATTGAGCCACATATGGGGCAGCTAGTTGTAGCAGCAGATAGAGCTCTGGGCTTAGAGTCAGAATGACCTGAGTTCAAATCCAGCCTTAGACATTTACAAATGGTGTGACCCTGGGCAAGTCACTTAACCTGGTTTGCTTCAGTTTCTTTATCTATAAAATGAGCTGGAGAAGGAAACAGCAAGCCACTCTAGTATCTTTGCCAAGAAAACCCCAGATGGAGTCACGAAGAGTCAGACACGACTGAAAAAGATTGACCAACAATAACGATATATATTGAGGCATCAGACGGCATCATGACACCACAGAGATAGTAAAAGAAACTCCGAGAGGTCCCCACAAAGGTAACCCACACTGATGGAATTCCAGATCCTTCAGAGTGTGAAAGCATAACAAAAAAGGAAGAAAAAACACGCAATTTAAAATGTATAAAGCAAAATACAAGCAACATGGCATGGAGTGTACTGGACCAGCTTTGGAGTCAGGAAGAGCCAAAAGCAAGTCCTACTTTGACATACTGACTGTCTAATAATGGGCAGGCAACCACCTGTCAGTGCCCCAGGCACTATAAATTATAGAGGAGCTGCTTCTCTGAAGTGAGTTTTCCAAACCCAACGAAATCACAGGGTCAGACCAGAACTTAAAAATAACAGGTTGTAAAGTCAAATAAGATTGCTAAGACCTGGTTTGACCATGTCCTCTACCATCATCCTATTTATTTTCTCCGAGAAGGCAACAGAGAGACTTTCCGAAGAGGATCTCTACAATTCATTATTTCTCAGGAAATGCACCACCTGAATGACTGTTCTAGGAAAATAAAGATGTTAAAATGACTTTCCTTAAGCACAAGTCTGACCGTATGACTGGTCTCATCAATGTACTCCAGTGGGGCCCTATTACCTCTAAAATATAATATAAAATACGTTGTTTGGCACATGTGTGCATGTAAATATACACGTGGGTATTATATATCCATAATGTTTATATTTGTCTCCATTAAAAGAAGCTAAGCTCCTTGAGGGCAACATTATCCTCCTGGTTTCATTCCTGTCTTTGTATCTCTGCCGACTGGAAAAGTTCTTGGAACATGTCGGTGTTGTTTGTCCTTCGTTTTCAAAGAGGATGAATGACATCATGGGGTGATATTTTGATTTGCACGGGAATTGGATTTAAGTGGGGCAGAGTTGAACAAAATCATCGGTCTCACTATCTCTTTCACAGTTAATGAAGTCCAGTGGCAAGATGATCGGCAATAGCCCCGGATGCAGTGGATGGCCTTGGCATCTTCAAAGTCTGACCAAATTCTAAGCACTCCACAGTGCCCGCTTCAGCTGCCTTCATGGCCATCGGAACAACATTGTTCTCATCTACCCATTCTGCCAGGGGAAGTCCTCACGTGCTTGGGATAGACATCCTGCTAACTCAGACAGATTTGAGGCCTGTCAGTTACCTTCAATCTGGTCTAGCCTCTCTGCTGAGATGGTTTTACTTGGATGTGGCCACTGCTCAGACCTCAGCTTCTTGGAGCCGTGGGTGAGAATTGGGTGACAGGCGGACACCAAAGGTGGATGAGCAGCCCTGAAGAGGGCTCTGTAAGCCCTCACACCAGAGATGCTGATCCTTTCCACACACTTCGTAGATGTTTGTTATTGATTGTTTATCAGTTCTAGGCAAATCCAAGAATAGAAAATGGAAACCTCTATTTAGCCAGCCTTAGACTATGCCTCCCCTCTCCTCGAGGCTCTCTGACATCCACCTTGTCACTACTCCCCTTATCTCCACTAGGAAGAGTGACCCTCTAAACTGTGACTACAGAGTCAAATTCCACTCCCCAGCCTGTCAGTCAATAAACATTCATTAAGTGCCTACCATGCACCAAGTAGTGTGCAAAGTAAAAGAAAGGCACCAGTCTAATGGAGGAGGCAACATAAAAATAAATCAAGATATATAAACAATAAATTAGAAGCAGTAGAATTAAAAGGAATCGGGAAAAACTTCTTGTTGAAGGGGTACTGTAGTACCCTGAAGGAAGTCAGTGAAGCCAAGAGGTAGAGGTGAGGAAGGAGAGAATTCTAGGCATGGGGAAGAACCATTGCAAATGCCCAGAGTCGACAGAATATCTTGTGTAAGAAATGGCAAGGAAGTTACTGTCACTGGAATGTAGAATGTATGCAGGTGAGTGAGACCTGAGGCTAGGAGACTGACCAAAGGCTATTGTGATAGTCCAGGCTCATGGCCCTGAGGGCCTGCACCAGGGTGGTGGTAGCGTCAGAGAAAAGAAGGGAGTGCATTTAAGAGCTGTTACGAGGGTAAAATCAAAAATGCCAAATTCACTCACCCTTGGGACTCCACCCAGAGACTGAGCTATTCTGATTGGTTGTGGAATAAGTACAAACTGACCTTACCCATTCTACCTAGTCCCACATTTTGCTGCGTATCTCATCTAGTCATGCAGAATCCAGAGTCTCCCTAGACATCTTGCCATCTGCTCTGCCTCCCTCCCCTTCCCTCAAGAAGAAGCTGAGCCCTCCTTCCAACCCCAAACTCTTATTCTTGCTCTGGGAACAGTTATCAAATCAGTGCTACTATTGCTACTAAGCAATTGGCTGTCCTATGGTTCTGTTCACAAACCTGCTGAATCCCCAGACCTAAATTCCCATCGCTATCCCCTCACTTCCATATACATTTTACATCCCGTTACAAGAATCAAAGTTCTTTGGGCATTTTGTCCCTGTATCTCCAGTACCTAGCACAATGCCTGGCACACAGCAGGTGTTTAATTAAGTGTTTATTCATTTATTTAAATTCAAACAAATTGTTAAAGAGAGTTTTTGATAAGAACAAATTCAACTATAGATTGAAACAGTAAACCAGCCAGAAGCATGTGGAACTCTGAAACTCAGCCAACTGCCTCTGTGAGGGAGCAACAGCATCAAAGGGGAAATGGGAGGAAATGAGCATTTATTAAGCACCTGCTATGGGCGATGAACGTGCCAAGCCTGTTACAAAGATTATCTCAATTTTAAGACCAAGGCCAGATTCTTTCAGGTACTTTTTGTAAAGTATATGTAAAGCATCTAAGTAGGCCAGCTAAACAATTCCAAAACAAAAATGTTAAAACAGATTTGGAATTTTTAAAAAAAAATCTCAATTTAAATTTAAAAGGCAAATTTAAAATGTAAAAAAAGCAATGCAAAAGATAACAGAAGAGGCAGGTAGGGTAGGGCACTATATTTTCCTTTTCTTGACATGAGTAATACCATTTTAAAATAAGCCTCCATTTAAAGAGGCAATAACATTCAAACTCTGTCTGTCAGCCACAAGCCAGTTCTTGTGCAAGGCCAACCAAAAGACCAACAGGGTCATTCTATCTTAGACATCCAAGGTCACACACCTTAGGAAACCTTAGGAAACACATCAAACTTTCTCCTGAGAGCCAGTGATTAAACAGTTGTGAACTCAGCATGACTATTTTCAGTATGCTCTAAGGACCTGTAGCAAATGGCATATTATGTCCATTTGGTCTGTAGAGATGCCCATCTCTATATGCCAGCTGATGCTTCTCCCTCCCTTGGGTTGTAACAATCTGTAGAATAAAGCCTTTTTATGATGTTTATTTTAAATTATAATAAAGTTGGTTTTCTCTCTGCAACTGATGCTAAAAAGCCAAATTTTAGAAGTAGCAGCAATGCAAAATTTCTGAAGGAGGCAGGGTAATCCAGATGACTCATTGTGACCTAAGGTACTCTTAAAATCACTTTGTTAGTTGTGGAAAACATACAACTAATAAACCATTAAGGAAAAACATATTTCTATGATGTTTCAAGAAGATAAAGACATATACTGGAGTTCCTCTATGATCTAAGGCTGTCATTGACACTCTCAGGAAGACTCTTCTGGTCCCTGGCTTCTTCCTTCTTCCTCTGAGGCGCTAGCTGCTAGTGCCTTCCCCTCAAAAGTTTTTATTGTTTTTATTTCATATATCGCTACAGTGGTATACACATTATTTGCAACACGCAAAAATGTTGATAGTTTCATTTTGTGATAACAATAGTTGTGTGTGTGTTTCTACTGACTCTAGGATAATTCAGAACATCTCGCCAGATTGAGCTAGTTTCCCTACTTTTCATTAATTTCTTATCAGTTGAGAGTTGGATTTCACACCATACACATGCTCTTTTGCTTAAGTATCGATATTCTAAAGAAACATTATAGCTCTTAAAGAGCACACTTCAGTGACTGTTAGGAATATTATTATTATTAAATATTGTTGTGGCATAGTCTTCTTAAAGTTAAAAAGAACATGAATTAGACCAATAAAAAAATCTGCTAATCATAACTACAAGTCAGTAATTAATTATTTATTATGTGTATACTGTGTGCTAAGCCCAGGAGATGTAAACACAATGGATGAAATGATTCCTATTTGCAAGGATCAATGGATGGAATGTTAGAACCACAATTAGAAAGACCCGAGTTTTCATTTCTAGACTCAGACATTTACTAGTTGTGTGAGCCTTGGCATATAACTTAATCTCCGTCTGCCTCAGTTTCTAAAGGGAGAGACAATAAGGATATACATAAGCATATAAAGAATAAATGAGAAGAGAATAAATATAAACAAATGCAGAGTAATTGAATATAAATTGGTTTTGGGGGAAAGCACTAGTAATTGAGGAAATCAGTAATGTAGAAGAAAAAAAACATTTGTCATAAACAAGATGATCCAAAGACTATAATACTAAAGATGGGAAAAGATCATTTTTAGTGGTGAAATTCTCTTTTTTCATTTGAGCTTATAACAAAACTGTCATCAAGATACAGCCTGGTGAGCCTGTGAGATCTGAGCATCTTCATCAAACTATAAGACATCAATCTAAAGAAATATTTAAGATATTGTTTTCTTACTTTGTCTTTTTTTTTAATTCCAATGGGCCTACAAGCTTTGTCTCTATGGAGGCAATGAGGAACACTGATAAATATATTAATCTTCCAAGAAGTAGAATTGTTCCCAAGTCACAGAAATTCCCAAAGGGAGATGTTATACTTCAATGTGGCCTTGTACTATGCCACACGTAACAAAAAGTTAAGAAATTTATCCAAAAAAATGGAAGTAACAATTTTTCAGTAGCCTGGAAACTCACATGATTTAAACCATATTTTTTTTAAAAAAAACAGACTAATCAAAGCTAGACTTAGAAAGATGTACAGTTTCCCAAAGGTGGGCTTAAATTCAATATGAAAAAGGTGTGACCATGATGGAAAATTAAAGAGTAAGTATCAAAGTCTTGTGAACTCAGTGCCAAATCCTATAAAAACAAGAGATTCCAGCAGAAGGAACACATGTGGAATATTATAAGTTTGCTTTTTATGGTATAAAAAGTTATACAGTTTACAACATGTCAATAAAGGCAGTTAGGTGGAGCAGTGGGTAGGATGCTCGACCTGGAGTGAGGAATACCTGAGTTTTCAATTCCAGCCTCAGGCACTAATTAGCTGTGTCATCCTGGGCATGAAACTTGATCCCTATCTGACTCAGTTTCCTCATCCATAAAATGGGGACAACAATAGCACTTAACTTCAAAGATTATTGTGAGGATGAAATGAGGTAATATTTTTAAAGTGCTTTGGAACCTTCAAGTTCTATGTAAATGCTAGTATTGCTGTCATAATAATAAATTATTTCACTTTATCTCAATTAATTCACACAAGCTTATACAGATATAAAAGTACCTTTCTCCAATAGAATATAGTGCCCTTGAAGGCGAGGCCTATTTTATTTTTGTCTTCATGTTTCTTATGTCTAACGGTTTTGGGCATTTGATAAATGCCTGTGGACTGGTATGGCTCTCTTTCCATTAGTTGATGGATTCTTGTCGGGTATTAAGGGTAAAGAGGGCAGCTAGGTGGCACAGTGTGTACAGGGCTGGGCCTAAAGTCAGGAAGACTCTTTTTCCTGGGTTCAAATCTGGTCTCAGACACTTAATAGCTGTGTGATCCTGGGCAAGTCACTTGACCTTTGACTCAATTTTCTCATCTGTAAAATTAATTGGAGAAAGAAATGGTAAACTACTCCAATATCTTTGCTAAGAAAACCCCAAATGGGGATCATGGAGAATCATACACAACTGAAATAACTGAACAACAACAGCAAAGATAAAGAAGGTTATAAGGAAAACAGTCAGAGGACTTGGGTTCCAATCTCAGCCCTGTTATTTATTACCTGTTCTTGGACAAGTTATTTAATGTCTCTGGGTGATATTTTTTTTCCTCTATTAAATGAAAGGAGTAGAAAGGATGACCTCTAAGTTTTCTTCTAGCTAAATCAAATGAACATGGGAATTAGGGGGAGTCAGGATCTATGCAGGATAGTCTCCCTATGAAGCTTCTTTAGGTCTCCCTTCAGAGTCAAGGTGAACAAAAAGAAATGAACGAAGGTTTTCTCTCTTATCTCTTGCCTATATTTAGATGGAAGTATTTCATGAAAGCATAACTTATTAGGCTCACATATGATCAATGGAAAGCTGCTGTAAGTTCTTGCCCATATCCCATCTCTTCTGGCATCTAGTCTCACCCCATTTTGGATTCCATACACAAGAATAAAGTTTAAAACCAGAGTTTCAGAGCTGGTAGTCATCTTGTCCCATTCCATAATTTTATTGCTGTGGAAACTGAGGCCAAGATTGGAAAAAGTAGTGACAGAGGTGGGATTTCAACCCAGGTCCTCTGTTTCTGCCACTAACCTTTCTACTAGATTAAAATACAACTCTATAACTCAACCTCCTTCTCATGTTTATGAGAATATCCTTTCTTCTAATTCCTCCTCTAAAATTCCTGCTTCAATGTTGCACCAGGGGTGACCACCATTTTTGGAGGCTACATCTGCAGAACACTGTCAGGTCCTGCCAAGCTAGGAAAAAAAATGTTGATTTTGGGTCCAGTTAACAGATGGTTTATCTTTTTCTGAAGTCCATCCTCAATAAGTTTGGAAGGGCCATCAAAAGGTTGACCATCAGGTGACAGATTTTTTTCCCACCTAAATCTCAGGATGAATTTTTATTAAAGTGGAAACAGGTAGAGAATCATCATCTGAAGAAGGAAATTCTACTTCAGTAAAATCAGAGCCTTTAAGCATGGAATTGTCTGGCATGAGTTTTGTATCTTTTGGGCCACAGAAATGTTTATGGAGTAGTTTTGGTTTGGGTTATTATTTGTTTTCTTTCTTTTTTATTTTGGAACCAGACTAAGTCTCCCTCTCTTGACCAGGCCAGAAGTGTAACAGTCATTGATAAGCCCACTCCTAGTCATAATCAGCAAGGTAGCTCTAACTGTTTCATTTCCAACTTGGGCCAGTTGTCCTTTCCATAGGCACCCTGGTAACTACCATCTCGCCTCTTAGGAGCTGAAGAAAATCAATTAAGATGTCATATAGTAACTAAAAAAAGAAAGAAAAGAGATAAAAATAACCAAAAACTACATGGGAGTAGTAGAAGATTAAAAATATCATTTGAACACTACTTACGTAGTGTTTTGATTCTGACATAGCACTCTACAGCTTCACTCAGTGGGAAAAAGCTTATATTTTTTTTTCTCCTTTGAGGTCCACATCTCCATTTCTATCACTCTCTCCAATCTTCATACCTTGTTTTTGGTTTTTTTTTTTCATTTTTCCAGATGAAATTCAGTATCATGTTTCCTTTTGAAAGCAATCCCACAGCAGGGTTCAAATTGGACAAGAGTTCAACAGAGGGTTTTTCCTATTCATTATTCAATTGGTCCTGAGGAGAAGAGAGATATGAGATATCCTTGACTGGAGTAGCTAAAGGGTGATCTGGCACCTTATGGTATAAATCCAACAGAAATAATTAAAGGTTGGCGTCAGTCACCCAGAGACATTACCTTCAGTAATAACTAACTTTAATAGAGAAAGGACAGTGCATCAGGGATGATTTCCAAGCAAGTAAGAACTTACAACAAATCCACTTATACTTTTATTATCAACTTTAATCATTTGATTAAACATGCCTTTCATCATATTGTCGTTATTTGCCTGTGAATCTGGATTTTCCTCAAGTATGTTATAATTGTACCGATTTTCTATTTCCTATTCGGGATTGAGCCTTAGTCATTATTTTCAGGCATCGATTCTTATAAGTCAATTCAATAAGCATTTATTAAGCATCTACTATGTACCAAGCACTGTTCTAAGAACTAGGGATGCAAAGAAAGTCAGAAACACTTCCTATCCTCAAAGAGTTCACAATCTCATGTCAGAGACAAGTTGCAAACCACCATGGACACAAACAAGGATTAATTGAAGATGATGTCAGAGGGAAGGAGGACCAGGAAAGGCTCCTTGCTGAAGGTGGAATTTGGGCTGAAACTTGAAGGAAGCCAGAAGCCAGAAATGAGGAGAGAGAAGATTCCAGACTATGGGACAGTCAGTTTAATGCGCAGAGTTGGGAAATGGGGTGTCCTGTGTGAGAAACAGCAAGGCAGCCAGTGTCGTTGAATGTATGGAAGGGAGGGACGTATAAGAAGACTGGAAAGTTGGAAGAGGCCAGTTTATGAAGGGCTTTAAAAGCTAGAGAACTTTATATTTAATCTTGGATTTAATAGTGAAAACTGAATGAATTGGTGTGGGGTCGGGAGAATCATAGTCATATCTGCACTTTGATAGCCAAGTCCCTCAAGACTGAGCTAAAGTAGAACGTTTTAGATTCCCAGATCACTGCCTCCAGCTGCTACAGCCCTTTCTCCTCCAAAATTAACTTGTGTTTCCTTGCATCTACCTGTATGCATTCATACATTCCCCTGATAGAATGAAAGTCACTTGAAGTCAGGTAGTTTTCATTTGTCCTTTATATCCTCAGTTCCTAGCACTGTGCCTGGCACATAGTTGACATTTAATAAAAGCTTGCTAAATAGTCAATTGACTGCTTATGTCATGGCGAAATGATTAGAATTACAAACCAGCAGATATAACTCATGAGTGTACTTAAAATCCAGAGAGGGAGTCACAGACAGACAGACAGACAGACACACACACACACACACACACACACACACACACACACACACACGAGAGAGAGAGAGAGAGAGACACAGAGAGAGAGAGAGACAGAGAGAGACAGAGAGACAGAGAGAGACAGAGACAGAGAGACAGAGACAGACAGAGACAGACAGAGACAGACAGAGACAGAGACAGAGACAGAGAGAATACCATGTACCTTACCTTACATCTTCATTAATTGTTTGAGCTACCTACATTCATTCTTGCACTATATTTCAATCTCTCTGTTTTAGATGAAATTGTTAGGTCACTGTCAGAGAAGGCTACCTTTATTGTTTAATAGAAGAATAAAAGAAAACCAAGAAGAAACATCAAATGAATAACAATGATGACCTTCAAATTGCTGAGCTTAGAGTCTCTGCCTTCTTTATGCTTGTAGCAATCTCTCAGCAGCTGATTAAAGGATTAACCACCCGATTTGTTCAAAAGAACACAAGATTTATATACTTATGAGGTCTAGGAAGACACATATTAGAATTAACATAACAATAACCTACAAGACAGGAGTCAGAAAGAAAAGTAATTCACATTTGTAGTTTGAAATATAAAACCACAAGGAGAGGGGCAAATACTGTGTTCATTCACTCTCCTTTCTGTCTGTATGGAGGGAAGATACACTCAGCCCATTGGGGGCAATCTGTGTGTTTTCAGCAATTAGAACTAATTAGAAATTAAATCAGTGCAACAATCGATGGCAGGTTAATGACTGGCATATCTACACATGTTTCTTTCTACGATTTTTCAAAGATCCCATCTGATCCTCCCTGGCATGGAGTCAGGGTGAATTCCCAACTACATCCATGTAGCTGGAGGATTTTAATCCTTTATTTTAGAAAAGGTGGATCAGACCAAAGCAGTGATCTCACCTCTGGAAGGCAAGGGCTAAGGGAGAAAAACATAATCCCATGGTCCTGTTTTAGAATCTGATTCCAGCCTTTTAGTTGTCAGAGTTGCATTTGCCCACAAGGGCAAAAACTGCATTCCATGGGTCTGATTGTCAATCATACTCCCTCTGGGGAGGAAGTGGTTCATTC
>JAQQSZ010015612.1:0-11230 GCA_028646595.1 Phalanger gymnotis | reverse complement strand
ATCCCCCCCTTTTTTTTTATCTTCCTCCTTCTTTCCTGTGGGGTAAGATCTCCAATTGAGTGTGTATGGTATTCCCTCCTCGGATCAAATCTGATGAGAGCAAGATTCACTCATTCCCCCTCACCTGAGGCAAGATGGATTTAACTAGCTTGATAGAAAAGCTTCGTCTTCAGGCTTTCCAATCACTTTTTCTCAGAGTAAGCCTGAGGTGGGTCAGGAATGTATTATTATCACTGTTTTATACATTAGTGAACAGACTTAGGTCAAGTGAGCTGCCCAAGATTATACAACTTAGTAAATGGGGGCCTGGATCTAAAATATGGCCGGTCATTTAGCTTCATTGCTTGTTCCCTGTAGTAAGGGCATTTTCTTTTAGAGGATTATTATTTCCAGAGTCAGTCATGTTGTGAAAAAAAGATCTGAAGGTTTTAATGCCTTGGAGTTCAAAATAAGTCCAGTATGACATGGTAGGTGTAAACGTTAATATAGTCTTAAACTGCATCGAATATTGTGTTATCTGTAGAATAAGAATAGTTGATAGTCCTTCTGCATCCTGCCATTAAATATTCTGAAGAAGAGAAGACTTGAGAGGGGCATGATAATTGTTTTCATGCATTTGAAGAGTCATGTAGCAGAGGAATAGATTCGTTCTGCTTGGCTCCCCAGAGTAGAATTGGGAACAATGGGTGGAAGTTGCAGAAAAGCTGATAATAATTAGAGCTGTCCAAAAATGAAATAGTCTACCCATGGAAACAAAAGGTCTTCAAGTGAAGATTGGATGGCTATTTATTGAGAATATAATTTATCAAGGCAGCTAGTTTGTACAGTGGAGGGAACACTGAACTTGAGCATAGGAAGCCCCAAGTGCAAATTCACCCTCAGATTCTGGGCAAGTCACTTAATCTATGTCTGCCTCAGTTTCCTCACCTGTAAAATGGGGATAATAGCACCTACCTCTCAGGTTTGTTTTGAGGATCAAATGAGTTAACATATATATTAATGCTTTGCAAACCTTAAAGTGCTACATAAATGCCTATTATCTTAGAAGAAATTTTTCTTCATAGTTAAGTTGAACTCGATGGCTTCTGACCCCCTTCCAGCTATGAAATCTTCGGATTTTGTGATCCCTTCGCCAATTTCTCTTCTCAGTCCCATAAAGTGAAACTGCCTTAAGCCATATTCTCCCACATCCACAGCTTTAGTTATCATGTGAAAGATTGCTTCTCCTGAGGAGTATGATGTTAGTGGAAAGAGTACCAGGCTTAGAGTCAGGAGAGACCTGTGTTTGAATATGAATTCTGCTTACTTCCTGGTTTTTGGACAGTTCACTGAACTACCCTGAGTCTCATTTACCGCATCCAAAAATGAAGGTGATATTCGCCGTGTACCTCACAGGATTGAGATGAATGAAGTACTTAAATAAATTTTTACTATTAGCCCCTCTGTAGATGACTTCCAAATCTATACAAGGTGTCCCAAAAATCTTAGAGCTTAAAGTTTTAAGCTTTGATAGCTTAAATAGCTTAAAACCAAGATAAGACTTTTAGAACACCTTCTATTTTCAGCTGCAGTCCTTCCAGGGTTACAGATACTCATTTCCAACTTTCTCATGGACATCTCTGCTGCAATATCTTGGCAGTTCCTCAAACTCAGTGTGTCTAAAACTGAATCTAATTATCTTGTCTCCCAGTACTAATTCCTCTTTTTGACTTCCTTATTCCAGTCAGTGGTACCACTTTGACACAGTTACGTAGGTTTGAAACCTTGGTGCTATCTTTATAACTGATTGTGTATAGGAAGCGGGGAAGAATTAAATTCCTGTCAATTCTATTGTGATGTGATCCTACTTTAATACCTAAAACATCCATGATGTTTTTGGTGTAGTTATTCCATCAAATAGTATTTCACATTTGTGTAGATATATTATTTCTCTTGCCTAGGTTGTTAAGTTCCATAAAGGCAGGACTACATTTTATCATTGTATCTCCCCTAGAACCTATTCACTGCTTTGCATAAAATAAACACTTAATAATCATTGAGTGAATGAATGGTGCCTATTAAAAAAAAATCAGCTTTGTCACCTTCTAGTCACACACTATGTGTTATAAAAAAATACTACTGAGTTTTTGGCCCAAAGGAGAAAGTACAGTGATTTTCTTGTTGTGAGACATTCACAGGCATGTTCATTCGTTATCTAAATGCCTTAGGATGTAATAGCACATTAGCAGAAAATGATGTTGTTGAAACTTGTTTTGCTTTAATTTAGAATTTAACTTCTTGAGTGATATAAAAGGAGACCAGGAATTGCTTTGGGCATGGCTGCTGAGCTGAACTTCTCTCCCCCTGAAGTCCCAGAGCCTACTTTCCTAGAGAATCTTCTTCGTTATGGACTGTTTTTGGGGGCTATCTTCCAGCTTATCTGTGTATTGGCCATAATCTTCCCCATTTCAAAGTCTCATGAGGGGGTAAGTACTTTTTTTTGGGTGGGGTATTAACTCCTTAAGGATGGGGGTAGTAAGTTTTATATATTTAGCATATGTCTCAAATGTCTACTAGAAATATCTTGGATATTGACAGTGAATATGAATAGTTTGACAATGACAATGAACAGTGAATCATTTGTGGATTTCCTAGTTTCTTACTATGTTTATTGTTATGAAAAGTATGTTATAGTAGCGGAAAGAGGCCTGGGTTTGAGTCCCAGTTCCACTACTTGCTAGCCATGTAACAACACCTTGGGCAGGTCCTTTTGCCATTGTGAGCCTCATTATTCTCATTTGTAAAATGAAGGATAATACTATTTATCTAATACCTGCCTTAGGATTATTATTCGGAAAGCAGTTTGTAGAAAGCATTCTAGAAACTGAAAAGATTGTTAACGTAATTTTTCCATTTCCCTGTACATATGTGATAGATCTGTGATGATCATGCCTGGGGGCCTTTCTCTTTCCCCAAATTAAATTGTAGCTATCCATAGGACATCCAGTCTCATCCTCCTTGTTCTCATCTCACAGATACTATGTGTTGTGTTGTATGTTAAAAATAATTCATTCAATCAATATTTACTAAGTGTCTAATCCATGTGAGGCGCACTGCCATCATTTTTATTGTTCTTAGTAATGGATTGAATTCTCATGAGAGCCTCAGGGGAGAAAAGTGATTAATATTCTTGTTCTATAGGCAAAAAGATGGAATCAGCTGTGTTTAGCTTATTGGTGAGCTGGATAACTGTACTAAGGGAGAGAGAGCGAGGAGGAGGAGGGAAGAAAGGGCTAATTAATAAGAGGCCAGGAGAAATAGCTTACACTGGGATGTCAAGATCCAAAAATATTTTTATAAGCTACAACATTTGGCCAAATCTAATAAGATAAAAGTTTGTAGGAGCAAATGAAAAGTATTACACTTGGGTTCAAAAAATCATCTTTATGAGTATAAGATGAAGAAGGTATGACTAGGCAGCACTTCGTGTGCAAAAGACCTGGGGGGCTTTAGTGGATTCCCAATTTACTGTATGGCAGCTAAAAAAGCTAATACGATCTTGGACTACACTGAGGGGGATGGCTTCTAAGAACGAGCAGTCGATAGAGAACATCAGATCACATCTTGGGTATCATATTCAGTTCTACAGGCCATATATTAAGAAGGACATTGATAAAGTGGTGCTTGTCTGGAAGAGAGGCAGCCATCGTGGATATGCCATATATGAGCATTAGTTGAAGAAATCAAGGATAGCCTGGGAAGAGAAAACCTAATTTGAAAGATGGGTTTGGCTTGTTCTGCTTGGCCCCAGAAATCAGAACAAGGAGTATTAGGTGGAAATTATACAGAGGAGATTTGGGTTCTAGGTTAAGACAAATTTCTTAACAATTGTGGTTATCCAAAAATGAAATGAGTTGCCTCAGAAGATGGTGGGTTTCTTATCTTTGGAGGTCTTAGAGTGAAGGCTGGGTGACTACTTCTCCTTTAAGTTGTAGAATAAATTCTATTTTTCAGGTATGAGTTGGATTAAATAGCCACTGGGATTCCTTGTAATGCTGAAATTCTGGACTTCTATGAATTTTAGACCATAAAAGCTTCTACAAAGCGATTTTTATTTAGAGGTCCAGTATACCATCTAAAAGTTTTCCTCTTGCCTGGCCTGTCTGTGTAGACAAGATTTTTTGCGGCACTTTGGCACTGTCATACAAATCCATTCTCCTTAGTCCTTTTCTCTCCCTTTTTCAGGGTGGAAGAATGAACTAGTTTTATAGAACTGAAAACCAAATAAAAATTGTTACTACAATCATTCTATTCGCGTATTGTTTAATTTTTTATAGGAAGGTACTATGTATGTATGGGGGGCAGAGTTGTTGAGAATTGATTAGTGTATCAGAACAAGACATATCTTCCCACAAAACAAAAAATGAAGTTAAATGAAATTTTAAGCCAATTTTATTTAGTAAAATAATTTTACCTTTTCATTAAACCAAAGGCTTAGATATTTTATTTTGCATGAGATGAAACAAGGAAACATTTTAGTCTGATTTTGTTCTCTATCACACTTAAGTTATTCAGAACACTTATAAGCTTTAGAAAGTGGTACTTATTTTAGGCTTTTTCCCCCATTCACTGATTCCCAGTATTTCTTTGTCTAGTCTGCTAAGAAACACAAAATCATAGGTTTCAGTTTAAATATTCAAAGGTCCATCCAAACCTGAAAAGACTGAGGAAAAAGGCCATTCAAGACAGTAGCTTAGTAGAGTAGAGAGGGCAGAAGGCAGAATCTTGGTGGCAAGAGGTGGGGGAAGAAAGGGTTAAGAAAAATAAATGCTAGAAATAACATTACCATAAAGAAAAACAACTTTTAAGAGACTTAGGAACTGTGATAAGTGCAGTGGTATCAACCATAGTTCCAGAGGACTCACGATGAAACATAGACAGGCGTTAGATGCAGAGTGAAGGCGTGCCCACATCAGGACATGGCAATGCGGGAATTTATTTTGCTTGAGTATACATTTATAATAGACTTTGTTTTTCTTGCCTAATGGGTAACAGAGGGGTAGATAGTAGGGAGAGAATTTGGAACTGAAAATAAAATATTTTTTAAAAAAGAATAAATGTTAGAAAAGGTTGGAGATAGCTCTGGTATCTATCCTTCAAGATCACTCAGACTCTTAAATTAAGCTGCCCTGATCACCTCAGCCTAAAGTGAAGTGATATTTTTTTCATCTCAATCCTGTAGTAATTATGGTCTGTATAGTTATATATGCTCGATCTCTGATATAACTCTTCTACCATGATCTCAAATTATTATTTAATTTTTTATGTCTTATCTCCCTGTTTAGACTGTTAAGCCTCTTGAGGCGAAGGAGGACTTTATCTTGTACATTTTTGTACCCCTCATAGCAACTAGCACAGGAATTCTTAACCTTTTTTGGATCTTGGACCCTTTGGCAGACTGAGGAAGTCTATAGACCCCTTCTCAGGATAATATTTTAAAATAATTGAAGGAAATGCAAAATTTCAGTTAGAGATTAGGGAAAATAAAGATAGAATTTTTTTTCCATCCAAATTCATGGACCTATGAACCTGTGAAATCTATGCACAGACCCCTTTTGGATTCATGAACCCCAGGTTAGGAACTTATAAACTGACATACTAGGCTCTTCAGTGTTTGGTGTTGCTGTATTCTCTTCCATTGCAGGAAAAAAATCACTAGAATTCATGGGAAGAATGGCTTTTTTTTTTTTGGTGAAATATCTATAAAAGTAACTACTACTCAAGCCAGATTTTTATGGTAAAGGACCCAAAAAATGATGGGGCATCACAGAGGTTATGAAAATGTTTCTAGGGCTAAAGACATTTGGAAAGTTGTGTGGGAGATCAAGCATAAGCACAAGTGGAATTTGGAAATAGATCATATAGTTAATTTAAGTTGACTGTCAGAGTGGGAATCAAGGTGCTCAGGCTCCTTTTCTTCCCTAGTGTGTGGACACGTTTATGTGCACACAGGCACGTTTTTGTGCCCTGCTTATATTTTGCACAAGTATTCTGTGCACTGTTAGAGAAACTAGGAACAAGATAATCGATTTACAAGATGATAAACGAGGATTACTGTCCCATGGTCAGGAATGTGGTAGTACCTGCCTCTTAATCTGAATGGAATTCCAGACAACTCTGGCTGCAGCCATGAAGAAGCTCTTAGCTTTGTTTTGTCATCTCATTTTGAACATTAGAAGGCAGCAGTGGTTTACCTAAGGTAGCAAGCTTCTTCCCCATGAATAACAGAGCAGGTTGCTTCATTCCCGCGAGAATGCTGGCACATTTCTGCGGGTTCTTCCTGCATAAATTATGACATTTAGAGAGTAAATCAGATCTTATTTTTAAGAGGCCATGCAGCTACAGATCATTTTCAGCAGGCCACAAGGCATAGTTTCAAACTTCAAAAACACTTAAACCCAACTTCTCTACTTAGAAGTCAACTATATTTTCAGCCAGCATGCATTATAAATACGTTTTTCATGGATTTTTCTGGAAAACAGGGTAGTCTGTACATATTTGACGGACTGGCTTCATAAATGTTTTTCAGTCTGAAGGTCTTTTGTTGTGGAACCTTTTTTGCAGAGTTTTAGGACCTCTTTCTATAAAGTAGAAATGCTTCTCTTCTCTGTCTCTCTTGCAATCAATCACCTTGTGGCAGTAAAGGAACAGAAATCCATAGCTCTGATGCAGAGAACCTGATTGGACAATGGTTCATCATGGCTAGTGGAACAGAGTGAAGAAGCAGCAGAAATGTAGGGAGAAGAACAATAAACTAGGTATCAGGAGACCTGAATTCTAGTCTTGTAGGTAAATCACTTCCCCTGTAAAGATTTTAGCTTTCTTATTCTGAAAATTAGAGGGTTGGATTTAGTGATTTGTCAGGTCTTTTCCAGGACTAGGATTTAGCCACAAAGGAATCTTTTTTTAAAAAATTATTTATTTTTAACATTCATTTTTTTTACATTTTAAGTTCCAAATTCTCTCCTTCCTTCCTGCCCCTCCCCTTCACATTAAGAAAGCAAGCAATATGATATCAATTATACATCCCATAAAGGGATCTTTTGCCACATGGAGATTTCTGTGTGTTGAGGGGTGAGAGAAAGAAGGGTCAAGAGGAAGAGATAGGAGGCTATTGGGACAACAGAGCTACATAAGTAAAAGTGGCAAAAATTTCAAATTTGCACATTGGGAACTTACAACACTGTTAAATTTTTATATTTTTAAAAGAAATAATTTTTATTTATGTCATTTGTCTTTGTATCGTAATTATTTCTTGGAAAAGTTCTTCCTTTCCTTTTTTAGATTGAATAAAAACAATTAAGTAAGAACACTTGATGCAGTAACAGACAGCTTCTGATTATATGCAAATTTATTGCATAATTTCTGGAAACCATTCTGTTTGAATCTGGACAAGTCTTTCCCCCTTCTAATCAGCTTGAATTCTGCATTCGTCCTGCTTCAAGTTAGCCCTTTCTAGGTTCGCTTAATTGTGCAAATTCCAAACTTAATTGATCAGTAAAATCCTATTTCTTTCTCTTCTCTCCATTGAAGGAAGGGGGACATTTTGAGCCAAGAAAGTTTGAGGTGACCAAGAAGCCAAAGGGGGCTGCTCCTCCTCAAAGCAAAAAGTCCAAGAAGGAAACCAAGAAGAAGAGATAGAGCAGAAGCTGCCAGACGTGGCACATGTGTGGCCTGCTTTTCTTTCTTCAGAATCAAGTACTCATGAAGAGGGACCATTGCAGGAAAATAGATCTTCATAAAAACATTTGTCCAGCATCATCTTCCTTACAGAATCTGAGTTGGAAGGGACCTCAGGGGTCATCTGATCCAATCTCTATTGAATAGAAATCCTTTCTACAGCCTCCTTGATGAGTGATCATGCTGCCTCTGCTGAAAGACCTCCAGTGATAGGGAACGACTACCTCTGAGGCAATCCATTTCCCTTTTGGATAGCTCACTAATTACTGTTAGGAAATTTTTTTTTCCTTACATTGAGCTGAAATCCACCTCTCTGAAACTTCTACTTAGTCCTTTGGAGACTAGGGAATTGAGGTGGCTCTAGTGGAGCGTGGGTGCCTTTTAAACACAGAGGACCATATAAGCATGAGCATTTCACTGGCCTTAGGTGGCCAAAACACCTCCCCAAAAGCCCTCTCTTCAAATCTTGTTCAATCATGGCTCCTGAAGCACAGCCCCTTCAGAAAGGAAAATGTGGGTTATTCCACTACAGTGACATTTGACTTCAGGAAAAATGACAGTAGAATCATGAGCACATTATGCAAGCAAAGGCCATATATATTGGGATACTTAGTTTAAAGGTCATGTTAAAATAACTGAGTTGCTTTTTAGTGTTTAATCATTTTAAATTTTAAATTTTGGGGAGCGGGGCAGGGCATAAGTGACTTGCCCAAGGTCACAGCTAGTACATGTGTCAAGTGTCTGAGGCCGGATTTGAACTCAAGTCCTCCTGACTCCAGGGCCAGT
Source organism: Phalanger gymnotis (assembly GCA_028646595.1). Taxonomy (NCBI): domain Eukaryota; kingdom Metazoa; phylum Chordata; class Mammalia; order Diprotodontia; family Phalangeridae; genus Phalanger; species Phalanger gymnotis. Next base: position 2,725 of record JAQQSZ010015612.1, on the reverse strand, counting down.
GCTCTACTCACTGCGCCACCTAGCTGCCCCTAAATAATTTTTAATATAATATATATGTACACTACCAATCAGGGTCTGCAACCTAATCTGGACAAGTCTTCCTGACTCCTAATCAGCTTTTGTCTTCACTTTAAAAAAGTGTTAAGGTCGCAATTTGTCAGAATGATGTCAACTATAGTCTTAGTAATTAGAGAGGCTAAAGCAATTGAATCTAAGTGGTTGCCTGAAGGAAGAGCAGCCTTTCTTGTGGTGAAAATGATTTTCAAAATCTGCACCAAAATGTTAATCATCTTTCCCCTTAATGAAACATTTTTCAGTATTTCCTCTGATTTTCCCTCACAAGATAGATTTTGGAAAGGATTTTGCTAATTAAATAAATGTTTTCAATGTAGAAATTGGCCATAGTCTCAACCTCTATAATGATGTAACCTCTATAAGTTTAGGGCGTGCTTTTGTTTCACTACTGCTGCCTCCCTGACCTATTTTTTAGTGTGTCCCCTAAATCTTTTCCACCCCAAACAAAACTTTTAGCTCCCCCAGCTTAAGGAGAAAAGATTGGGATGAGCATGAGAGAAGATTAATAAACCACAACGCATGATGAACCTCTTATGTTGTCCGCTGCTATGTGGTAGTGGGATTTGTTGGGGGGGAGGGGCAGAGTAGCTGCCATGGTGTAGTGGAAAGAGTATTGGATTTGAAGCCAAAGGAGCAGAGGTTGAAACCTGGCTCTGGTCACACTACCTGTGACCTTTGGCAAGTCAATTAACCTCTGGGCTCAGGTTTCTTCCAATTCTAAATCCAGGAAATCTTGAGTCCTCATTCTGTAAGTAAATAATGTTATAATATGTAGATAATATGTTATAGGAAGAATGTTAGGATAAGGCTGACAACACTGCAGGGCAATATGACAATTCTAATGTCTCAGAGACAGATTTGGCTATTTTGATATGTCAAGCAATGAGAACGATACTGGGGGTAGTCTCAATTTCAGAGTACAGTAAGCAAGCAGCGCGCATTTAGTAAATGCTTACTATGTGCCAGTTTTACAAACACAAAGTCTTCAAGGAGCTTACGTTCTAATGGGGGATGGCAAAATATAGAAGTTGGAAAGCAAGGAGGAAAACATGCAGAGAGAAGCACAGAAGAGAGGCCTGGGTACGATGTCAGAATGGAAGGAACTTGCAAATGGGAAAAGGAAGCTGGTATGGCAGAGAAAAGTTCCAGCTTGAGAAGGCAGAAGGGGTTCTTAGCTCATTGGGATGGTTCTTAGTCACTGGAAAAAAGGAAGCTTACAGAGCCCTATCTGTGTTAGATTTTCCAGTGGATTTATGGCCTTTGCATAGGTTTCTCTGGCATGAGAAAAGCAGAGGACTTGAGTTCTAAAACTGTCTTTGATGAAATAATGAAAGTTTAAAACCATTAAATATGTCATGTTGACTGGATAAATTTGGGTATCTGACTTCCACAACATAGCTGTATAGGACAGCGTACTTCTCTTTTCAGCAGCGTGGGTGCTCAGCACCTTACTGTACATAGTTTTGTGAGTTTCATGACAAAAAAAATATTTGATGGCTAAGCTAACAGTTGGCCTCTGAACACATTTAGAGTGGTTCTCAGACGGTCACCGGGCCTTTTAAGTCTGAGCTTATGCTGTGCTGAGAGCCTGTGAGAACCCATGGTCTTCCCTGTGCCATGACGAAGCTGTTGGACTAGGACTTTTGGGGAGTGTTTTGGTTTTACTTTTTGTTCTGGACCTGTGATCTCACTATAAGAAAATTCTTTTTGCCAATACAGATTGGCAGCCCTTTAGCAATGATGAATCTTAGACTTCTCTGGTAGTACGTGAGATGTGGACCCAGGATTTGCTTACTCCCGAGCAAGTCTTATCTACCACTACAGGATGACTCTCTTTATGGACATAGATGGAGTAAAAGCAAAATAGCCTATGTGTAAGGCTTTTTACTTGTCACTGTGGAAGAAGTATGATCCCTAATCTCAAAACAGTTTACAATCTAGTTAAGAGTACCCTCAATTTTAAAGAGAATGTCCAGGTCTGCCGTGTCTTCATTCTTCCCTGGGCTCCATTCTTGACTCTGGACTTAACTGTGCTTAAAGAAGCCTCTTGAACCTGGAAATTCACTTAATCCACTGATGTGTTGGTAAATATTTTAACAACTGGCTCTCTGAGGGGAAAATGGGCATATGACACACTTATGTTAAATCTTCTTTATTAACATTTTCTCCATCATTTCTTAAGTCTAGATGACCAACAAAACAAGAAATCAAGCCTTATTTGTAGCATTTGCTGATTTTCAAGGTGTAAATGCTTACAGTGAAGATTTACAATCTGTTTTCAAGAGCTAGCCACTTTGAGTTGGTTTTAACACATCCCTGACTTTATCCTTGGACTTCTCGCACTGGAAGTACGTTCTTCCCCTGCAGGTCCTTCCAGAACTTTCATTTGGAGGAAAATACTTAGGTCTGCTAAGTCTTGTTTCCTTTTTAGGCTCTAGTCTTGTTTAGACCACTAATTAGAATACTAATGCTCGTTGACTTCAATTTATTTTAATTTTTTTATTATCTAATATATTTAGTTTTCAGCGTTGATTTTCACAGGAGTTTGAATTACAATTTTTCTCCCCATTTCTACCCTCCCCCCAACTCCTAGATGGCATATATTCTGGTTGTCTTGTTCCCCAGTCAGCCCTCCCTTCTGTCACCCCAC
>JAQQSZ010015611.1:0-11230 GCA_028646595.1 Phalanger gymnotis | reverse complement strand
ACATATATATATATATGGAGAGAGAGAGAGAGAGAGCACAGGGTGATCTGAATATGAAAGGATGATATCTAAAAGAATAAAGTCAAATTAAGGAATGAGGGAGGAATATATTGAGAGGGAGAAAGGGAGAGATAGAATTGGGTAATATATCTCACATAAAAGTGGTAAGAAAAAGCAGTTCATTGGAAGGGAAGAAGGGGCAGGTGAGGGTGAATGAGGGAGTCTTGGATTTGACTTGAGGAGGTAATAACATACACACTCAGTTGGGTATCTCAACTCACAGGAAAGAAGGGGGAAGGAGGTAAAAAAGGGGAGATGATAGAAGGGAGGAAAGATAGGGGGAGGAGGTAATTAAAAGCAAACACTTTAGAAAAGGGAGAGGCTTAAGGGAGAAAATTGAATAAAGGGGGACAGGATAGCAGCGAGCAAAATATAATCTTTCACAATATGCATATTGTGGAAGAGTTTTGCATAATGATACATGTGTGGCCTATGTTGAATTGCTTGCCTTCTGAGGGAGGGTGGGTGTGGAGGGAAGAGGGGAGAGGATTTGGAACTCAACGTTTTAAAAGCAGATGTTCATAAAATAGTTGTTTTTGCATACCACTGGGAAATAAGTTGTACAGGAAATGGTGCATAGAAATCTATCTTGCCCTACAAGAAAATAAGGGGAAAGGGGATGGAGGGGGTGGTGAGTGGGGTTACAGAAGGAAGGGCTTACTTGGGAATGGGGCAATCAGAATATATGCCATCTTGGAGTGGGGGGGTGGTACAATTGGGAAGAAAATTTGTAACTCAAAATCTTATGGAAATCAATGCTGAAAACTAAAATATTAAAGAAATAAAAAAGAAACACCAAACATTAATGATTTTGCTTTTCTAAGTGTTATTGGAAAGAGGAGCTTTATAATTCTATTTTCTCCTGATTACACTGAAAAAAAGAATGGGACACCTACTCATGTATTCATTGTGGATTTTTTTAAATGGCAGAACTTTTAATAGAGGAGAATGAATAAAAAGCCTTTTTAAAAGAAAAGAGGAAATAGTTTGATATACTTATAGTATATGTAGTTAAAGAGAATATGATCCAGGATGAAGGAATGATCTATAGTGCTGACTTGCTGCAGAGTTCAGAAAGGAGGATAACTGAGAAACTGAGCTGCTAATGGATTGTTGGTAAATTTGAAGGGAGCAAATTCAGCCAAATGGTGGGATCGGAAGTCACACTGAAAAGGTTTGTAGAGTCTATAAGGCATGAGGTCATGGAAGCAATGACTACACACAATTCTTTCATCTGTGAGAGGGAGAAGAGTAATACAACAGTAAGTTAAAGGAACGGTGAGTCCAGAGTGGTTGTATTTTCCTGTGTCTTACTGTGGCTTGGTTGTTTTGTTTGGTTTTAATATAGGTGAGAAACACCTCAGAATTAGGGCTTTAGGTGTGCTTTGGGTTTCAGGGAGGGAGTAAGAGGATAGAGAGAGACTGAAGATGAGAGAGAGAAGGAAAGATTGAGACTAAAACTCCTGGAGGATATTGGAGGAGATGGGATCAGAAATAGCTAAAGAAAAAATAACCTTGGACAGGAGGAGGCTTGCTACCTCCTTCTCTGAGAATGGAGAAAAGGAGTGAAAAGGGACAAGGGTTGATGAAAAATGTTTTGAGATATCCTCATAATGTCAAGAGATCAAGATTGTGGCCCCAGTTCACTGTGTGTAACCCCTGTGTAGGCTCTGCAGAAGGGCATAAATAAGAATCTCAGAAGTAGAAATGTGGTTAACTTACACTCTGAACTATTGGATGGTATGTCCCCTATCAATGAGTTCATCAAAGTATTCACATGTAAAGATTCATGTATCTTCCTCATCAATACATGCAAAGTCCTTTGAAAGCAGGCACTGTATCATTTGCTTCTTTTGTTCCCCACTGATCAGCACAGGGGCATGGATATATGTTTGTTGAATTTTTGAAATTCATACCAATTAAGGAAAATATTAAAGATATAGCTAACATATTACTAAATATATTCCATATTACTGAAGTTCATAATTTTATTCCTTAAAGAAAAAACACAAATGAAAATTTAAAAAAAGCTTTCTGTATTGCCTGATATGGAAGAGGGCAATACAATACCTATCATGTTTGGAAAGAAAAGTTCCCACTATTTATGAATTTCTAGTATTTTTAGGCCTAGGAGGAAAGTTTGTATTTTCTAGCCTAGAACCTTAGTATTCATTATGTGTGAAGAAAATGAGGCTTAGAAAAAAAATAAATATATCAAGATCACAAGTCAGTTTGTGCCCTAAAATTGACATATTACATTGTATGTGGGTATATGTAGGAAAAATACCTAACTAGAAGACATTTTAGAGACATTTCAGAATTTTTTACAAGTCACATAAATCACCCTTTTAAATGCAGACACAGTTGATGTAGTTGCTAATATTCCATAATGTATAACTATAACTACAACTATATGTAACTAAATAACTATACCACACACCACACACACACACACACATATATATGTATATATATATATATATATACATATATATGTATATATATATATACATATATATGTATATGTATAGTTGTTTGTGAATATTTTTTATTGACTCCTGGCATCAGAATTCTTTCCACCAACACAGATGACAAGCTATCTATGACATAGTACATAAATCCAAAGGAGTTGTCTAAGACATATTAAATAATTGCTTCACCCGCCTAGAGTCACATAGCTAGAAAGTATCAGAGATAATTTGTGAACCCAGGTCTACTTGATTTTATATCTAGAATTCCATTCACCAGTCCCTGTCGCCTCTATATCACATAATAGAAAAGTAAACGTTATGGCTCTCGAGTATCAGCATCCCATTTTAAACTCTAAATATGGGGCCAGCTATTCAGCTCCATTTTTTTTTATGTCACCAAAGAATATATGATGAACCTATGAATGTATTCATCTGCTCAATCTCTTTCTCTTTCTTTCTCTCTCTCTCTGTCTCTCTCTCTCTCTCTCTCTCTCTCTCTCTCTCTCTCTCTCTCTCTCACTCTCGCTCTCACTTTCACTCTGCCAGTGCAGATTGGCATTTGCTCTGAATCTTATAGTTTTAGAGACTTGCCTAGAGCACTGAGAGGTTAAGTTACTTGCCCAGGATAATACTCATAGTTTATGTCAGAGGTGGAGATTTTGTCTAGAATTAATCTTCCTAATTCTGAGGACAGTCTTCTATCCACCACACATTTTTCCTCTTTTTAAAAATTATATATATATATATATATATATATATATATACACATATATATATATATGTATATATATATACATATATATACACACATATACATATATATGCACTGAAGTATATGTATACTGAATATATAATGTATAAACATAAGCTATGTTAGAATATTGTTTACAAATGCTTGAACGTAATTGCTACATTTAAATTCTCAATAATCCTCAATATGAGTCATTACCGATTGTTTAAATCAATAGTAATTTTTAATATAATATATGGAACACATAACTTTGATTATCAAGTCATAATTTAATGGTGAAAGCAAGAAGCAATTGTCCATGTTTTAAAAGCATGACAAGATTTGAAATTTTTAAGACCTATGTTTCAAATATATCTATCTGAGGTACTCAATGTAGAAAACACATTGAAATATATTCCAAACTGTAAAAACTAAAAAGGACATTCCAGACTTATGATGCCAGGGGAAAAATGTTTCTATTACAGTAATTCAAATAAGACTTTGAAACATAACCTGCTATTCTTACCACATACAAAGTAAAAATCAATATAAATTTCATAATTGGATAAAATGTCATCCAAAATTTTCCTTCTGTTAAAAAGTAATAGCTTATAAATTTGAGAAAGTTGTAGCATATCATTGATTTTCATTCTTTTTTGTGAATATTAAGAAAAATGTGGATCATTCTACATTTTTTATTACCATGCTGTATTACTGTGACAACTTTAATATTGCATTACCTTTAAATATTACATATGGTTTGCCCTTCATGTATGTTTCTTTTAAACCTTCACTTGGCCAGACTGTTGAATTTAACCCATACTTCTTAGTGTCATACAACTCCTTGAAAATGCCTTCCAGCATAGCACTTGGAAGGCTAGGTCAGAAAGCAAATCATTTTCAGTGCTTTCTAGAGCTATAGTTTGATCAACAGAAATGACAAACACAGGCCAGAAGTCTGCAAATAAAATATTAAATGATTTTTAAAAGTAAAGATAAGTCTTCAAACATCACAGTAAGTTATATAACCAGAAATAGTTCTGCAAGCCAAAATAATATAAATAAAATCTGTTTTTATTAAACACTATACGAAGCCAAGCATCAACTGCTGGAATCCAAATGACCATAAATGGAGAGCTGTCAATAAGATTTTGGAAAACTAATTATTTAAAGCTTGAGTACCCAAAAGAATAATCTTGGCAGAATTAACACAATAATTGCTGATCTTTTATACATTCATAGAATTTGGGATTAGGAAAGGATCTTTGATGATGTAAAATCTTTGATAATTTTACAATTAAAAAAAAAATTGAGGCCTAGATTAAGGAAATGACCTACCTAAAGTCACACATATGTTTAGTGACAAAGTAAAGACTAAAATCCAGATTTCCTGACTTCCAGCCCTTGGATCTTCTCCGTACCATATAACATGTAAACTGATGGTACCAATCCTAGTCCACAGATGTGGGAACTACTTTTTGCAGACTCATTAATAATTGCTAGCTAGCATCCTGGAGTCATTACCACTGTTAACTTAATCAGAGAAGTGCCCATGACAAAAGCATTGACTTTGGACTGGACTCAGAAGCCCTAAGTTTGAATCCAGGACTTCCAGTTACTAACACTGATGATTTGTACAGAAGCATTTAATATTTATGAGTTTCAGTTTCTTCACATATAAGATGAAGAGACTAGACTGTAAATTCTAAGTTCTTAACTCATTTGAAATTGTATGGCTTAATACTGAGTACTAATGCCAATATGCTATTTGTTCTTAGGAAAGTCATTTCAGACTCTGAGCTTGACTATTGCTATCTGTAAAATGGGGATAAAGACACTTCTATTCCTTACTTCATTAGTCTTTTTTTTTTTATTTTAAGATTTATAAAGTACTTTGTGGAATGTTGAAAGCAATAAAATTTTGAATCGTTGATGATATCAAGATGGAGAACTTTGCCTGCTTTTGTAGGTCTTGTCCCAGAATTTATCTCTTTCTCTAAAGAAAGTATACAGGAAATAAGCAGCATGTGCAGACTCCCCCTCATCAGAAGTTTGACATTTTTGCTGGTGTCAGTTCCTCTGGTAGGCCCTTGTCATTCATTGAGGCAGAACAATTCCTCACTACAAAATGTGCAGTTTTTACTCCCTTTTCATTTAATCTTACCAATTATCTGTTGAAGTTACACATGAGTGGCCCTATATTTTGAACATGTGTTTTATTATCCTACTCCAGATCATGTGTCCGTATAACTCAGGCTATATTTTGACAAACAATTAAAAAAATGGGATATAATATCCTGGAAAAAATATGGAGATGGAACTAATTTATTATAAAGGGACATTTTCAAGTATATGAAAATGATGCCTTTCTCTTATAATTACTGAGGAGATGCTAGAGTAATATCATCCATATGTTAACTAGTCATGTTTTCCCCATGTGGAGGAAATGTAGAGCATGGCGGACTGATGTCCTTTGTATAAGGACTGGCATACCTTGCTTTAAGCACTGGAATTGGTCATTACAAATTACCTAGAAGACAAGTATGTGTATGCTGAGTCATATTCCTTTATAGAGATATATATAGTTTTTAACCAAAAAAAAAGAACCCAAAAGAGAAAAAAAATAAATTTAAAGTTTAGAACACATTAAGAGGAAAGCTATGTACAAGGTATAAAGTACATCACAAAATACAAAGGCTAAACATGTAGGCTTATTTTCTTTTCTTTCAGTCTTCCACCAACATCCTACTCTAATAATAGCATAAGGATGACACGGAGTTTTCAAAGGCAAAATTGATAGAGAACTAATTCTATTAAGTCGTGGGTTCCTATGATTATAGTTCTTGAGTTGGAAGGAGGATCCTTAAAGATCCTATCTAAGCAGAAAGATTTCAGATTCAAGCTCTATATTGTCATCCAAGGTCCTATTTAGCTAAATTTAAAGAAATGTTTATTGTCAAGGTGGCCACATGGTAATGATTTTTCAGACGCAGCTACTTTCAATAACTGTTTACTAAGCCATTGAGAAATTGTAAACTTTCAGTGGACAAAATAGCCTTGCCTAACCAAAAAAACAAACCAACCTGGATTATTGAAATTTTATAGTATAATAGATTAAAGAAAAGGCACCAATACTGTTTGGCTAAAGTAAAATCTCTAAAAGAGGGAACATAGGCCCTGCCTTCATGGAACTTGCACAGGTCCTAAATTGCAGAACCAAGATTAAATTGGAAATACTGTGACTCTAAGCCTAGGTCTCTTTTTGGTACCCCACATAGTCCCCTAGAAATTTTAAGTTATATTTGTAAAGTAGCAAACATTTCTAAACTGCTTTATATTTGACAAATCATTTTTTTTCATGCCACAGTCCTATGAAACAAGTTACGCAATTGTCATTGTATCCATTTCACAAATAAGGAAGTTGAAAGGTTGTGATTTGCAAATAGATGCCCGGTTAATAAATATCAGATTCAGTATTCAAACCCAGGTCTCCTAACTCAGAGTCTGACATCATGTCTATTGTATCATGTGATATCTCAATCCTGGGGAATCTATAACAGCAGTGATGACTTACATGAAGCTTACACCTAGACAGTCAGCAAACAATACTTATATTCAATGAAATCCATTCTGGACTCAGTGCACAACATAATTTATATAATGTCAGAGGAACTTCCTCTTATGATTTTACCCAGAAATGGCTACTCCTAGATTCTTTGCATTCCACATGAATTGGAAATGTACTAATTTTCCAGATATATAGAGAGGAAGAAAATCAACCATATGTTACACAAATGTTTTCTAACTTTGCACTTTTTGACCTGCACCTCTGGTTTTATAGTTACCCAAAAAGCTGTCTATGTTCTCTAAAGAAAGGTAAAACTAAAATATATATTTTTAAATATAGCAAGGATATGTCAAGTGAATGAGGATTCAAGAGATAAAAGAGGTAACAAACTTTTTTATCCTTCTGGTAAATGAAGGAATAGGAAAGGAATACACATTTATAAAGTGATTTCTACATATCAAGCACTGTGCTAAGCACTTTTCACAAGTATTATCTCATTTGATGCTTACAACAACCTTGCAAGGTAGGTGCTATTATTTTACAGTTGAAGAAACTCAGGCAAACAGAGGTTAAGTGACTTGCCCAGGGTTACATAGCTAGTAAGGGTCTGAGAATTTGAACTCAGGTCTTCCCAACTCCAGCCTACCTCTCCATCCACTGCAATACCAGCTGACTCTGAAATGGGAATAGTTCTGTTAATAGTGTCAAATCAGGGTGATGGTTCTGTCTTTTGGGGCTAAATTCAAATTTCCTTGGAAAGAAGGAATATTTTTGAATAATAAGTTACTGCCAGTTATGATTTACTATAGGAAGAAAATGATGATTGAACTAGTATAACTCTCCAAGTAGAAAAACAAAAGGTGATAGCTACTGAATGGATGCATCTCTCTGAATATATTCAATTTTTCTTTAACTTAATCCATTCAGGATTAAATAATCACAATGGCATAGCAGATAAAGTTTTACATTTGGGTTTGAGATATTTAGGTTGGAATACTGCCTCTGGTTTCATAAAAATTGATCTTTTTCTGGTTCAGTTCCTACTATTCTGATGACTCTTGAGTCTACTTTGTTAATGCATCATCCATATCATCCTATTAACTTTGATTGTCACCAAAGACTCTGTCCTATAAAAAAAATCTTCTAATTTTTTTGTATATTTTCTTTCTCAGGGCTCTCGTCAGCTGCCATAGGTTCAATTACCAAATTTCCTTAATTCCAGTTTCATATATGCCTATCAGAGATTTCCAGCCAGAAAATCTGAATCATTATTTTGACCCTAAATCCACCTTTCTTCTGAATAACCTTCTTCTTACAGTATAAGCAACCCCATTATTCCAATCTTCCCAAGTTCTTAACCCCCAAGTTTTTCTTGTTTTCCTACTGTCACTCACCAAACAAATTTAATCATTGGCCACATATTGTCATTTCCATCTCCACAACATTATTTTAATATACATCCCTCCTCTCTACTAACACATTCATTGTCCTAGTCGAGGCCTTCATCATTTCTTTCTAGAACTATTGTGACAGCCTCCCACTTGATCCCCTTACCTCAAAAGTCTCTCTCCGTTCTAATCCATTCCAATGCATATGCCACAGTTCCACCGAAATGATTTTCTCAAAATATAGGTTTGATCCTGCCACCACTCTGAGCCTGCCTCACTCACTCCAAAAAAAAAAAAAAACTAGTGTCTATTACATCTAGAATCAAATATAAATTCCGTTTGGTATTTAAATAGCTTCCAAACCTGTTTGTAAATAATATTATTACCCCGTTATGAATAAAACAAAAATGAGGCTCAGAGTAATTAAATAGCTTGCCAACTATACAACTATTTTCAGTGGTGTAATCTGAACCTAGAACTTCCTCTCCTATGTTTTCATTGGTTGTGCAGATCTCATTGTAAAGAAACACCTTTTACCAATGGAGATTATCAATCTACACTTGATAGACTAATGATAATAAGAGATTCTTCTATTCATCCAAGATTTTAGAAGAGTTGAATTAAAATGGTTCAGAGAAAAAATGGGTGGAATTAAATTGACTAAAATTCTACAGGGGAAGTAATTTCAGGAAGGGTGAATTGCTCTCAGGAATGATTTTTGGAGATAAAATAAAAAGAAGCATTTCCTATACAAAAAGAGTGAGCAGTCTAAAGAGACCAATGTAGACACGGAGGAAATTCATTGACCAGCCATACATGGAAGAAGAAAGCAAAGGAGAGTAAAGAAAGAATGAATGTAGAACTAAGAAAGCCCAAAAAGAATATTGTGCTGAACACTAAAGCTCAGAATGAGCTGAACCTACTAATGAATGTTATGCATAACTAAAAAGGCTGTTTGTTTAACTTATATTTGGTTAAAGATGAGCATCAAAGAAATTATAAACCTCTGGAATATATAAGATAACAAGGTACTACAAAGAGAAGGCATAGCTCAACTCTTATTTTATTTCTGTTTTATCTGCCAAAAATGATGAAGTTAAAACCTAAAACTATAGGAGGAACATAAGAGAGAATCTATCTGCCCCTGATGACTTCATTTACTAGGCCCAAATGAAAGGCACCAAGATGCTGAAAGAGTTGGTAGGTATTATTGCTAAGTCACTATAAATAATCTTGAAAACATAGTGCATATGAGAGTTCCCAAGACTAACAACCTAACAATATCCAGGTTTTCAAGACAAGTGAAACTGACTTTGATTTCTGGCAAAATTAAAAGTATCTATTATAAACACATATAATATTATATATAGATTATATAACAAACCATACTATAAACACTATGTATAACTGTACTAGATATATACTATATAAATACCATATATAAACATGCATCTATATGTAAAATGTGTCATATAAATCTTAATATATATCGATATATGGATCTCGTATTAAAATCTTGTTCAATGAACATCAAATATAGGAATTGATAATGAAAACAACCCTGTTAATCAACAACAAGATATTGCAGACTAATCATTTTTTTTGCAATTACTAGAATGGTAGATGTGGTTAATTATATGCACAGATAAGCTAGGCTGGATTCTCTTTTCATTTCATTTTCACATACTCCAACTCCAAATCTAATATTCTTTCCATTGCATTATGCTGTCTCCCTCAGGGATCTGTGCTTGACCCTGTACTGCTAAATAACTTTATCACCAGGGAACCCTATGAAGGCATAAATAACCACCTTATCCAATATGACAAAGCTTGGTGAGATCACTATTAAGTTGAAAAGAATAATCAGGAACTAAAAAGTTATTAACAGGCTTAAATATTGGGTTAAGTAAAATAAGATTAAATTTAATAGCAATAAATGTAAAGCCTTGTATTTGGGTTCAAAAAATCAGTGTCTTAAGTATAAGATGGTAGAAGCACACCAGATAGTAGTCCACCTGTAAAATCTATTTAGGTTTTATTGAACTTCAGTTTCAATACAAGTAATAGTATTTTATGTTAGCCAAAAATGCTAATATTATTTCAGGCTACAACAAGAAAGGCATAGCAGACCAAAACCAAAGGTAATGATAGCTTCACTGCTCTTTATCTTGGCTAGACTGCCAGTATTGCACTCTGGGTATCTGCAGTATTGGGTTAAGTTCTTAAGGTGTCCATAAAAGAAGCTCTAGAGTATCCAATGAAGGACAATAGGCATCCTGAAGCTTTTTGAGATTGTGACATATAAGAATTCACTGAAAGACATTGGAATGTTTATTCTAGAAAAGAGAATAAGGGAGATATAATAGTTGTATTCAAAGGTTTAAAAGGCTTTCATGTGGAAGAGGAATTAGACTAATTCTGCATGGCCCCACAGGACAGAATTAGGTATGATGGGCAGAGGTTACATACTTAGAAATTTAGGTTTACCATAAGGAAATTCTCCCCCACAATTAGAGATCTTCAAACCCGGAATGGCTTGCCATAGGAAGCAGTCCATTTTCCCTCCATAGAGGTCAGAAAGGAAAAGCGTAATGACCATTTGAAACTATTTTAGAATGTATTATTTGTTAAAGAAAAAAAAAACCAACAGATTGGGCTTGATGGCCACTGACGACCATTTGAATTGAGATTCTGTGATTCTGTGAAAGCAGGAAAGTCTCAAAAGGAGTCAGATGTACTGCAGCCTCTTATAAAATGGAGATTAGATGTGGTGGCAATGGAGAACAATTAGAGGTTAGTGAGAGAAACTTAAATGTATCTGTGTTTTGTTTTCTTTAAATCTTAATTTAAGGGGGCAGAGCCAAGATGGGGGCTAGGACGCAGTGACTGGCATGAGCTCCCCACCAAGTCCCTCCAAAAACCCATAAAAATGGCTCTGAACCAATTCTAGACCTGCAGAACCCACAAAGTGGTGGAGGGAAGCAGGGCTCCAGCCCAGGACAGCCTGGATGGT
>JAQQSZ010015610.1:0-11230 GCA_028646595.1 Phalanger gymnotis | reverse complement strand
TGTATTTTGTACCGAATTATTTTGTGGCTATTTACTTGTGTACATGTTGTCTCCCCCTAAGGAATGCATGGCATGCACTTTGGGGCTTGGGGCCTTTCATTTTGGTCTTTACATCCAGAAGACCCAGCACAGTGCCCGGCACATGGTGGACATTCAATGAATGCTGGCTGATCGATCCATCCATTGATTAAGTGACAACTGCCTAGCCCAGTAAGTACCACAGATCCAGGGCACCTGAGCCAACAAAAGCCGAGGCTGGAGAGCAGCTTTCTGTCTCTTCTAAACAGGAGCAAAGAAGGTGCCTAAGTCTCCAGTTGGCCCTCCTGCTTTCCAAAGCAGGGAGTGCATAGGGATTCTCTGCTCTTGCTCCTGCCTTTGCTCATTGGCTTTGCCCAGCATCACCGACCTGTGCCAGTCACAAAGCCAGGGGATTGGTTCATATGACAGTGTGGCATTGGATAGATTCTTTAGTGTTTTCTACACACAACTAAGCTGTTTGTGCAAAGGGCTGCTTAAGGAAATCTGCTCCTGGTCGACATGCAGGGAAAAGCACTTTGCAGGGGAGGGGACACTCTAAGGGTTCAGTCATCCCAGACCCCTAACCCTCTTGACTTACTGGTTTGCAAAGAGAGACAAACTTTGGAGTTGCTGTTTATTTTCCACCCTTTATTCCAAGACCATTTTTCTCTACAGAAACAACAGAACTATTTCACAGAAGAAGCCATATAAAAATACATGTTACATAATACATCCATAAGAACAAGGGTAGGAAGACCTGTATAGGCAATGCTTGTTCGGGGAAGAAGGGGAAGGTGAAGGGAGAAAAGTCAAAGGAGGAGGGCTCATTAGAGGCCCAGCCCCAGGGTTCCCAGCTGGGAGGTGTGACTCAATCCACCTCTTCAATGGTGGGTCCGGGGGTGGGGTTGGTCTGCCGGGCCTGGGCTCCACAGCTGCTCCCCGCAGCAGGCGCCCCGGGTGCCCGGTAGAGCTGGGCAATGATGGGATGGCACAGGCGTTCCAATTCCTTCTTCTGATGTTCGTACTCCTCCTTGTCGGCCAGTTGGTTGCCCTCCAACCAGGAGAGGACCTCCTGGCACTTCTGTAGCACCTTCCTCCTGTCTTCTTCCTCGATCTTGTCCCGAAGGCCGTCCTCTTGCACCGCGCTCTTGAGGTGGAAGACGTAGGCCTCGAGGGAGTTCTTAGCAGCCACCCTCTCCCGCTGAGCCTCGTCCTCGGCCTTGTACCTCTCGGCCTCCTGCACCATCCTCTCCACCTCCTCCCTGCTGAGCCGGCCCTTGTCGTTGGTGATGGTGATCCTGTTGGCTTTGCCCGTGCTCTTGTCCGTGGCCGAGACGTTCAAGATGCCGTTGGCGTCAACGTCAAAGGTGACCTCGACCTGGGGCACCCCCCGCGGCGCAGGGGGGATGCCCGACAGCTCGAAGCGTCCCAGCAGGTTGTTGTCGCGGGTCATGGCCCGCTCCCCCTCGTACACCTGGATCAGGACGCCCGGCTGGTTGTCCGCGTAGGTGGTGAAGGTCTGCGTCTGCTTGGTGGGGATGGTAGAGTTTCGCTTGATCAGGGTGGTCATCACCCCGCCCGCCGTCTCCAGGCCCAGGGACAGGGGAGCCACGTCGAGCAGCAGCAGGTCTTGCACCTTCGCCGACTTGTCCTCCATCAACACGGCCGCCTGCACCGCCGCCCCGTAGGCCACGGCTTCGTCGGGGTTGATGCTCTTGTTCAGCTCCTTGCCGTGGAAGAAGTCCTGCAGCAGCTTCTGCACCTTGGGGATGCGGGTGGAGCCCCCCACCAGCACGACGTCGTGGATCTGGCCCTTGTCCATCTTGGCGTCCCGCAGGGCCTTCTCCACGGGCTCCAGGGTTCCCCGGAAGAGGTCCGAGCACAGCTCCTCGAAGCGGGCTCGGGTGATGGTCGTGTAGAAGTCCACCCCCTCGTAGAGGGAATCGATCTCCAGGTTGGCCTGGGTGCTGGAGGACAGCGTGCGCTTGGCGCGCTCACAGGCTGTCCGTAGCCTCCTCAGGGCCCGCTTGCTCTGACTCAGGTCCTTCCTGTGTTTGCGTTGGAACTCTTGCACAAAGTGGCTCACCAGCCGGTTGTCAAAGTCCTCCCCGCCCAGGTGGGTGTCCCCGGCAGTGGCCTTCACCTCAAAGACGCCGCCGTCGATGGTGAGGATGGACACGTCGAAGGTGCCGCCCCCCAGGTCGAAGATGAGCACGTTGCGCTCCCCCTTGACCGACCTGTCCAGCCCGTAGGCGATGGCCGCCGCCGTGGGCTCGTTGATGATCCTCAGCACGTTGAGCCCCGCGATGGCCCCCGCGTCTTTGGTGGCCTGGCGCTGCGAGTCGTTGAAGTACGCTGGCACGGTGATGACCGCGTTGCTCACCGAGTGCCCCAGGTAGGCCTCCGCCGTCTCCTTCATCTTGCTCAGCACCATGGAGGAGATCTCCTCCGGGTAGAAGGCCTTGCTCTCGCCTTTGTAGGACACTCGCACCTTGGGCTTCCCGCCCTCACTCACCACCTGGAAGGGCCAGTGTTTCACGTCCGCCTGCACCACCTCGTCCGAGAACTTGCGCCCGATCAGCCGCTTGGCGTCAAAGACGGTGTTCTGCGGGTTCATGGCCACCTGGTTTTTGGCCGCATCGCCCACCAGCCGCTCGCTCTCCGTGAAGGCCACGTAGCTCGGCGTGGTGCGGTTGCCCTGGTCGTTGGCGATGATCTCCACCCTGCCGTGCTGGAACACGCCCACGCACGAATAGGTCGTGCCCAGGTCGATGCCGATCGCCGCTCCCTGGGGGGTACCCATGGCTCGGGGACACCTGCCTTCCTTCTCTCCGGCACTGGACGGGGACGAGCTGCCTCTGCGGGGCTCTGCGCGGCTCCTGGCACAGCCGCTGGGTACCAAGAAGGCGGGCAACCGGGCTCGAGCGGCCGGTCCGGGGTGCTGGGCTCACACACGGCGGGAGGGTTCCCCCGACTCTGGTCCTCCTGGTCCTCGGTGTCTCTGTTCACTGACGGAAGGACGGACGCTGCTGCTGGTGCCGCTGCTGGAGGGAGTGGGTCCTGGATCTCGGGCGGGTCTGCAGCTGGGTTTCTGATCTTGCCGCTCGCTGTGCTTTCTCTCAGCTGGGATGGGTGTGCTGGGCTCTGCTCGGGGCTGGCCTCTTTATCCCGTGGCCCGGGAGCCGCCTCCTCTCTCCGCCTCCGCCCGCGAACTTTCGGGCACCTTCTCGGCGAGTCCGGAGCCCCGCAGAAAGGCTCTGGAGGAGCCCGCCCCTCCGCCCGACGGAGACCAATGGGAAGCAGGGACTCGGCTCCTCCGGAACCTTCGCGGAGGTTCGGGGAGCCCTGGAGGTGGTCAGGGAGTTGGCGGGGCTGGCCAGGGAGCCGGCGGGGCCGGGCCGGGCCGGGGCGGGGCTTGTGGAGACGACAGCGGCTTTGGGGGCTTAGCCCGCGGGGTCGCAGCCGCTACTGTGAACGAGTCTTTCGGGGTCGGCTTGTCCTGGGTTCGGGGGCTAAGGGATCGTGGGTTCCGGGGCGCAGGGACTGCCCCGGAGCCCGGGAGTCCAGGCCGGCCCGGCCGGAGCTCCCGGAGCGTTGCCCTCCGAGAGTGGGTCCCGGCAGAACTCGAGCCTAGCTAGCTTCAGGAGGGCGGCCGAGTGCTTGGCCCTGGTGTAGAGGCTGTGGGGCTACCGGTCCGGGTGAACCTTTACCCAGAGGAGGCGGCCCGGGAGAGTTTCGAGCAGTCGCATTGGTGGTTCAGTGGTAGAATTCTCGCCTGCCACGCGGGAGGCCCGGGTTCGATTCCCGGCCAATGCAACCCACTGTCTTTTTTTTCTTTTTTTTTTTCAATATATATGCTTCCCTTGGCCTTCCCCGTTTTGACACCAAGGCATCTCCCTCATCCCGCGCACTTGCAGTTTCGCAAACCATTCACACACTCCTCGGTGTAGGGTGCCACAAGGGCTTTTCCACCGCACGCCCATATATATCACCTCTGATTCGCTTCCTTGCCCGGCTTCTTAGAGGAAAAACGGGCTTCCCTCTTACACCGCAACCCAGGCAGCTCCCTTACGCTTCCCACGGGAACTTGGCACCCCGACAGCGGCAAACGTTCTTTGGTGGACCGCCGGGCGGGGTCCCCTAAAGATGAGTTGCTCAGTCAGGCCTGACCCCCGGGAAGCTTGCAGCCTGGGGAAGGAGGAGAAGGCAGCAAAACATCTTTCCCTGACCGGGAATCGAACCCGGGCCGCGGCGGTGAGAGCGCCGAATCCTAACCACTAGACCACCAGGGAACCCGTATGTGACCTACCACTCAGCACCCACACAACTCAAATGCACCGGCCCGCTGCACTTCTAACGACTCCCAACCCAAACCTCACCCGTCCAAATACCGGGCCCCTTCCCACGTCCTCTCTCTTCCTCTTCCTCCTCTTCAACCTCCACTTCAGTCGCCAACCCCTTCACCCGACAGTTCCCTTCCCAACACCCAAAGCCCTCACCTCCCTTAAGAGGAACGCAGGCGGACCAAGGGCGAAAGGAGGAGGAGCCTCAGGAGGCAGCCAAGGAGAGACCCACAACGCGACCCACAGGCTCCACGAAGCCCTAACCGGACTCCGGCCACCCGGCCACGGGCTGAGAGAAAACGGACAGGAAGCTGTGCGGCCAACAGAAAGAAAAAGCTGTCTCGCACCTCCCCGTCGGGGAATCGAACCCCGGTCTCCCGCGTGACAGGCGGGGATACTCACCACTATACTAACGAGGACGGCCGCGGGACGCCTTTCTTCCCGCGCCCACCCATACATGCACCCCGCGATCACACTGCTTTCCTCTCCTCACGCTTACTTCCTCTCGTTCACAAACACCGCCCAAGCAGAGTTCAGAGCAGGCCCGGCTGGGACACCCTCCGCGGCTCTCTCAAACTCACGCTTTCCTCCCACGCGCGGAGGAAGAAAGAGTGAACTGATATCGACGTTCTGGATTGGCTCATCTGACCTTTTCCGGACCAATCTTTGTTTACTCCTTAGGTTTACAATCATACACCATAACTTGAACAATTCTTTGTTTCTTCAAAAAGAGTTGTCAAAAACGTTTTTGTACATTTTGTCTTTTTCAATTGTTTTAAGGTTAGTTGTTTTTTTTTTTTAAGTGTATGCGCAGTAGTGGCGTCCACGGATCAGAGTTTAATGATTTTGGCGGCATCGTTCAAAATTGCTTTTTGGAATGACGGCATCCAACCACAACTACAACTACAGAGCCTGTCTTAATAAACACTTGTCGATTGAGGGTCTGATTGAAATGAATTGACCCTACAATTGGAGCTCTCCGAGTACAATGAAGGCTCCAACGGTGTAATACTTTCTAAAGTAATTTTTCTATTATTTTTCCCCTGGGTTTTGTTATTGCGGTTTAGAAATGCTTCCATGCGGGTGGTCGGTGGGGGGTTCAGTATTAAGGAGCGGGGGACATCTTTTGCAACCTGGAGTTTTACTTACGCTACTTAATTGTCTCCATAAATTTCTTGTCTGATTCCTTGTGTTTTCCGATATCAAATGCATTCAGGAAATAGAGACAGTGTACCTATCGGTAAATATGTAAACATATTTATGTAATTTGTGATGGGTAAATATCCAAGGATTTTTACGCTTCTATTTGCTTGAGTCATAAATTACGAATTTTATGAGAAACTTTAAGCATTGCACACGAAACAGAGAACGTCTCTGTGAAAATATTTGGACAAGTAAGAAAAATGCTAGTTGCATTGGCCGGGAATCGAACCCGGGCCTCCCGCGTGGCAGGCGAGAATTCTACCACTGAACCACCAATGCCACAGGCGAACCTTATTCTTGGCCGCCTTCTAGGTAAAGATGGACGAGGTATCACAAACATACTGGATACCCGCAATTTGGAGAAGTACACGCGCCGCTTTGTCAGTGAGCTTTCTCCCTAACTGTGTGTGTGGGTGTGTGTGGGTGTGTGTGTGTGTGGGTGTGTGTGCATTTTTTCTTTCTTCTTCCCTCCCTCTCCCCCCCATTAACAAAAGAAAGGAAAACAAAACCCTTGTAACAAGTAACTGTAGCTGGGCATGTCCACACGTGCTTCATGTGGCATCTGTCTGTCCTCAGTCAGTGTCCTCTGGAGTCTTGGATGGTCACTGCACTGATCCAAGTTTTGATGTCGTGTGTGTGTAAGAGACAGAGAGAGAGAGAGACTCAGAGAGAGAGAGAAAGAGAGAGAGTATGTGAGCTTGTGGAGGGGGACTGCCTCAAAGCGTGAGTTTGAGAGAGCCGCGGAGGGTGTCCCGGGCCGGGCCTGCTCTGAACTCTGCTTGGGCGGTGTTTGTGAACGAGAGGAAGTAAGCGTGAGGAGAGGAAAGCAGTGTGATCGCGGGGTGCATGTATGGGTGGGCGCGGGAAGAAAGGCGTCCCGCGGCCGTCCTCGTTAGTATAGTGGTGAGTATCCCCGCCTGTCACGCGGGAGACCGGGGTTCGATTCCCCGACGGGGAGGTGCGAGACAGCTTTTTCTTTCTGTTGGCCGCACAGCTTCCTGTCCGTTTTCTCTCAGCCCGTGGCCGGGTGGCCGGAGTCCGGTTAGGGCTTCGTGGAGCCTGTGGGTCGCGTTGTGGGTCTCTCCTTGGCTGCCTCCTGAGGCTCCTCCTCCTTTCGCCCTTGGTCCGCCTGCGTTCCTCTTAAGGGAGGTGAGGGCTTTGGGTGTTGGGAAGGGAACTGTCGGGTGAAGGGGTTGGCGACTGAAGTGGAGGTTGAAGAGGAGGAAGAGGAAGAGAGAGGACGTGGGAAGGGGCCCGGTATTTGGACGGGTGAGGTTTGGGTTGGGAGTCGTTAGAAGTGCAGCGGGCCGGTGCATTTGAGTTGTGTGGGTGCTGAGTGGTAGGTCACATACGGGTTCCCTGGTGGTCTAGTGGTTAGGATTCGGCGCTCTCACCGCCGCGGCCCGGGTTCGATTCCCGGTCAGGGAAAGATGTTTTGCTGCCTTCTCCTCCTTCCCCAGGCTGCAAGCTTCCCGGGGGTCAGGCCTGACTGAGCAACTCATCTTTAGGGGACCCCGCCCGGCGGTCCACCAAAGAACGTTTGCCGCTGTCGGGGTGCCAAGTTCCCGTGGGAAGCGTAAGGGAGCTGCCTGGGTTGCGGTGTAAGAGGGAAGCCCGTTTTTCCTCTAAGAAGCCGGGCAAGGAAGCGAATCAGAGGTGATATATATGGGCGTGCGGTGGAAAAGCCCTTGTGGCACCCTACACCGAGGAGTGTGTGAATGGTTTGCGAAACTGCAAGTGCGCGGGATGAGGGAGATGCCTTGGTGTCAAAACGGGGAAGGCCAAGGGAAGCATATATATTGAAAAAAAAAAAGAAAAAAAAGACAGTGGGTTGCATTGGCCGGGAATCGAACCCGGGCCTCCCGCGTGGCAGGCGAGAATTCTACCACTGAACCACCAATGCGACTGCTCGAAACTCTCCCGGGCCGCCTCCTCTGGGTAAAGGTTCACCCGGACCGGTAGCCCCACAGCCTCTACACCAGGGCCAAGCACTCGGCCGCCCTCCTGAAGCTAGCTAGGCTCGAGTTCTGCCGGGACCCACTCTCGGAGGGCAACGCTCCGGGAGCTCCGGCCGGGCCGGCCTGGACTCCCGGGCTCCGGGGCAGTCCCTGCGCCCCGGAACCCACGATCCCTTAGCCCCCGAACCCAGGACAAGCCGACCCCGAAAGACTCGTTCACAGTAGCGGCTGCGACCCCGCGGGCTAAGCCCCCAAAGCCGCTGTCGTCTCCACAAGCCCCGCCCCGGCCCGGCCCGGCCCCGCCGGCTCCCTGGCCAGCCCCGCCAACTCCCTGACCACCTCCAGGGCTCCCCGAACCTCCGCGAAGGTTCCGGAGGAGCCGAGTCCCTGCTTCCCATTGGTCTCCGTCGGGCGGAGGGGCGGGCTCCTCCAGAGCCTTTCTGCGGGGCTCCGGACTCGCCGAGAAGGTGCCCGAAAGTTCGCGGGCGGAGGCGGAGAGAGGAGGCGGCTCCCGGGCCACGGGATAAAGAGGCCAGCCCCGAGCAGAGCCCAGCACACCCATCCCAGCTGAGAGAAAGCACAGCGAGCGGCAAGATCAGAAACCCAGCTGCAGACCCGCCCGAGATCCAGGACCCACTCCCTCCAGCAGCGGCACCAGCAGCAGCGTCCGTCCTTCCGTCAGTGAACAGAGACACCGAGGACCAGGAGGACCAGAGTCGGGGGAACCCTCCCGCCGTGTGTGAGCCCAGCACCCCGGACCGGCCGCTCGAGCCCGGTTGCCCGCCTTCTTGGTACCCAGCGGCTGTGCCAGGAGCCGCGCAGAGCCCCGCAGAGGCAGCTCGTCCCCGTCCAGTGCCGGAGAGAAGGAAGGCAGGTGTCCCCGAGCCATGGGTACCCCCCAGGGAGCGGCGATCGGCATCGACCTGGGCACGACCTATTCGTGCGTGGGCGTGTTCCAGCACGGCAGGGTGGAGATCATCGCCAACGACCAGGGCAACCGCACCACGCCGAGCTACGTGGCCTTCACGGAGAGCGAGCGGCTGGTGGGCGATGCGGCCAAAAACCAGGTGGCCATGAACCCGCAGAACACCGTCTTTGACGCCAAGCGGCTGATCGGGCGCAAGTTCTCGGACGAGGTGGTGCAGGCGGACGTGAAACACTGGCCCTTCCAGGTGGTGAGTGAGGGCGGGAAGCCCAAGGTGCGAGTGTCCTACAAAGGCGAGAGCAAGGCCTTCTACCCGGAGGAGATCTCCTCCATGGTGCTGAGCAAGATGAAGGAGACGGCGGAGGCCTACCTGGGGCACTCGGTGAGCAACGCGGTCATCACCGTGCCAGCGTACTTCAACGACTCGCAGCGCCAGGCCACCAAAGACGCGGGGGCCATCGCGGGGCTCAACGTGCTGAGGATCATCAACGAGCCCACGGCGGCGGCCATCGCCTACGGGCTGGACAGGTCGGTCAAGGGGGAGCGCAACGTGCTCATCTTCGACCTGGGGGGCGGCACCTTCGACGTGTCCATCCTCACCATCGACGGCGGCGTCTTTGAGGTGAAGGCCACTGCCGGGGACACCCACCTGGGCGGGGAGGACTTTGACAACCGGCTGGTGAGCCACTTTGTGCAAGAGTTCCAACGCAAACACAGGAAGGACCTGAGTCAGAGCAAGCGGGCCCTGAGGAGGCTACGGACAGCCTGTGAGCGCGCCAAGCGCACGCTGTCCTCCAGCACCCAGGCCAACCTGGAGATCGATTCCCTCTACGAGGGGGTGGACTTCTACACGACCATCACCCGAGCCCGCTTCGAGGAGCTGTGCTCGGACCTCTTCCGGGGAACCCTGGAGCCCGTGGAGAAGGCCCTGCGGGACGCCAAGATGGACAAGGGCCAGATCCACGACGTCGTGCTGGTGGGGGGCTCCACCCGCATCCCCAAGGTGCAGAAGCTGCTGCAGGACTTCTTCCACGGCAAGGAGCTGAACAAGAGCATCAACCCCGACGAAGCCGTGGCCTACGGGGCGGCGGTGCAGGCGGCCGTGTTGATGGAGGACAAGTCGGCGAAGGTGCAAGACCTGCTGCTGCTCGACGTGGCTCCCCTGTCCCTGGGCCTGGAGACGGCGGGCGGGGTGATGACCACCCTGATCAAGCGAAACTCTACCATCCCCACCAAGCAGACGCAGACCTTCACCACCTACGCGGACAACCAGCCGGGCGTCCTGATCCAGGTGTACGAGGGGGAGCGGGCCATGACCCGCGACAACAACCTGCTGGGACGCTTCGAGCTGTCGGGCATCCCCCCTGCGCCGCGGGGGGTGCCCCAGGTCGAGGTCACCTTTGACGTTGACGCCAACGGCATCTTGAACGTCTCGGCCACGGACAAGAGCACGGGCAAAGCCAACAGGATCACCATCACCAACGACAAGGGCCGGCTCAGCAGGGAGGAGGTGGAGAGGATGGTGCAGGAGGCCGAGAGGTACAAGGCCGAGGACGAGGCTCAGCGGGAGAGGGTGGCTGCTAAGAACTCCCTCGAGGCCTACGTCTTCCACCTCAAGAGCGCGGTGCAAGAGGACGGCCTTCGGGACAAGATCGAGGAAGAAGACAGGAGGAAGGTGCTACAGAAGTGCCAGGAGGTCCTCTCCTGGTTGGAGGGCAACCAACTGGCCGACAAGGAGGAGTACGAACATCAGAAGAAGGAATTGGAACGCCTGTGCCATCCCATCATTGCCCAGCTCTACCGGGCACCCGGGGCGCCTGCTGCGGGGAGCAGCTGTGGAGCCCAGGCCCGGCAGACCAACCCCACCCCCGGACCCACCATTGAAGAGGTGGATTGAGTCACACCTCCCAGCTGGGAACCCTGGGGCTGGGCCTCTAATGAGCCCTCCTCCTTTGACTTTTCTCCCTTCACCTTCCCCTTCTTCCCCGAACAAGCATTGCCTATACAGGTCTTCCTACCCTTGTTCTTATGGATGTATTATGTAACATGTATTTTTATATGGCTTCTTCTGTGAAATAGTTCTGTTGTTTCTGTAGAGAAAAATGGTCTTGGAATAAAGGGTGGAAAATAAACAGCAACTCCAAAGTTTGTCTCTCTTTGCAAACCAGTAAGTCAAGAGGGTTAGGGGTCTGGGATGACTGAACCCTTAGAGTGTCCCCTCCCCTGCAAAGTGCTTTTCCCTGCATGTCGACCAGGAGCAGATTTCCTTAAGCAGCCCTTTGCACAAACAGCTTAGTTGTGTGTAGAAAACACTAAAGAATCTATCCAATGCCACACTGTCATATGAACCAATCCCCTGGCTTTGTGACTGGCACAGGTCGGTGATGCTGGGCAAAGCCAATGAGCAAAGGCAGGAGCAAGAGCAGAGAATCCCTATGCACTCCCTGCTTTGGAAAGCAGGAGGGCCAACTGGAGACTTAGGCACCTTCTTTGCTCCTGTTTAGAAGAGACAGAAAGCTGCTCTCCAGCCTCGGCTTTTGTTGGCTCAGGTGCCCTGGATCTGTGGTACTTACTGGGCTAGGCAGTTGTCACTTAATCAATGGATGGATCGATCAGCCAGCATTCATTGAATGTCCACCATGTGCCGGGCACTGTGCTGGGTCTTCTGGATGTAAAGACCAAAATGAAAGGCCCCAAGCCCCAAAGTGCATGCCATGCATTCCTTAGGGGGAGACAACATGTACACAAGTAAATAGCCACAAAATAATTCGGTACAAAATACA
>JAQQSZ010015609.1:0-11230 GCA_028646595.1 Phalanger gymnotis | reverse complement strand
ATCTAGCTCCCGGTCTGGTTGGCCCTGGCGCTGCCCATGCTGGGCTCTGTTCCACTCTTCCCCCAGCTCTGTGTGATAGACCTTTCGCAGTGACCATTCAGGCGGTCCTGGGCTGGAGCCCTGCTTCTCTTTGCTATTTCACCGGTTCTGCAGCTCTAGAATTTGTTCAGAGCCATTTTTATAGGTGTTTGGAGGGACCTGGGGGCGGAGGAGCTTAAGCAATTCCCTGCTTTCCAGCTGCCATCTTGGCTCCGCCCCCCAGTTTTGTGGTTCTGTAATGACAAGTGAAATGTTTTTGTTTGTTTTGCTTTTTCGACACTGGGTAACTTCTTTAGCCTTTCTGGGCTTCACTATAAAGTGAAGGCTTTGGAAAAGGGCATCTATAGGATTCCTTCTAGTTCTTCAACTTGATGATGCAACAATATCAACACCAGAGAGAGGACGAGGGAAATGGTGAGAAGAGTTAACGGGCTGGAATTACAATGTTGCAGACATTTATGGAATGCCTGTTTAATTCCAGGCATTATAACACTCAAGGTTGAAATAGCCAAGGGGTTCTTAGCCTTTTTCATGTCTTGGAACTTTTTGCCAGTGTGGTAAAGCCTATGATGCCTTCTCAGAATAACATTTTAATGCATAAAATAAAATACATAGAATTACAAGGGAAACCAATTATCTTAAGATGTAGTTATCAAAGTATTTAAAAACAAGCTTATAGGCCTTAGGTTTTACATTAGAAGATATAATCTTTGGCTTCCAGGTTAGGCTCTTAATTTTGCTATTGCCCTCTTAGATCTGTGAGCTGGGTGACAGGAAGCATCCCCAAATAGCAACACCCACAGCCACATCTATAGAAGGCAGCTTGACTTTATAGCTCAAACCTCCCCCAAGACCTTGGGTTGTTCCTTCTGGTTGTCTTTTTCTCCCCACTCTCATGGCTGAATATAATCAACTTGATTATTTCACACTTGGGGGAGTGTGGGAGCAAGTTATTATAACCAGCACCAGCCATGCCAACACTGAATTTTGTTCTGTTGGGGTTGAGAAATTAGTCACTCTACACGTCATATAACACTAGCTACATAGTTCTCAAGTATGGATAAACGGGATTGGTCAGAAAGGACTTCTGGAGATTCTGCCAGACAATATTGACCTGTTTTGTATGCTGAAGGCTATGGGTTAAGTATATCAAAAGAAATGAAGATGCCTGACTGCAGGAAGTGTTCTTTAGAAAATCCCCTGAAGTATCTGTGCACCTGAGTCCTAAAGAGAAGGAAAGATTCTGGGTTGTGATGAAGGAGACATCTACCTTAGACAAGAGGCAAGAAAATATAGAGGCAGCTGACAAGAGCATGACACACCCTTGGGGATATAACACAGTACCCGTAGGTATGTTACTTTTTATAAAGGCCAATATTTTCAATGTTCAAAAATTCTGTTTCCCATGGTTTGCAGGTAATCATTTTCTGTCAAGTCAGGTCTTTCATTACAGGGAAAGTTTGCCGTCCATAGGCAAGTAATACACAGAGGGCATAATTTTCAAACCTTGCCTAGGATGAAAATGCAGGCTCTATGTACCCCCTAAACTGGGTGCTGTATTCCTTGATCTAAGAGTGAAGAGAATCCAGATGTTTTTATTGGTTTCTGTGATGGCCACTTAACGCATGGCATATAGGCTTTAGTCACTGAATAAAGTTACATCATGTCCTTCCTAAGTGTGAGTTAGATGATAGGAGGAAGTTCTTTAATCAGCCTCTGCTAGGCTAATTTTTGTTTAAAGAAATGTTCCAATTAGTTCTTTTGTCCTAGCTCTTTGCTGTATGATGGCAATCTCATACAATGTGAAATTAGGACTATCACTCTTATAAAAGCCATCCTCTCATTCTTATTACTCCCCTGAATAAGGTTCTTGGTAAAGGGAGGAGAGGAAAAAAATAGCATTCCAGGGCTTTCTTTGATTCTTTTATCTTTGCATTGTTTTCCTTATAAACATGTCATATTCTTTTTTGTTGGGAGGGGGAGAAATCTTGGCTCTATGATATCACATTGTAGAGGACTCCTAGTATATAAATTCCCTCTACCCAATGTAGATAGAATTAATTTTTAATTCATATTCTTAGAGCATTTCCTGTAGCTATGAAAGGTAAAGTAATTTGGGAAGGATCTCTAAGCTAGTAGGTGTCAGAGAAAGGACTTGAACTCATGTCTTAATGACTTAAAACCAGCATGACTCTGAGATCTATAACTACAAAGAAATTTATCTTCTTTTTTTACAATTTAATTTTTGTTACATTTTAAGTTCCAAACTGTCTCCCTTCCTCCCTCCCCACCCCACGCTACAGAAGGCCACAATATGACACACGTTTATCAATATATGTAAAACCACACACTTCTATTTATCAGTTCTTTTTCTGGAGTTTGACAGCATCTTCCTTCATAGGCCCTTTGTAGCTTATTTGAGTATTTATAATACTCAGAATAACTTGGTCATTCCCAACCCTGACAATTTTTTGCTTTCCTTCTAATCTTGGCTACATTGGTTTTATTATTTATTTATTTAAAATTTAAATATTTAAATAATAAATATAAATGTTATGTATTAATTATTTATTTACCAATATAATAAAAATTATCCATTCTATATCTCACAGTGCTCTCTGTCTCTTGTTTATCCATAAGTTCTTCTCCTATCCATGTCTGATAGTCAATGTGTTTTGTATTCTTCTAATTCTCTTATGAAATCTCTTTTTATATCTAGGTCATATATCCTTTTGACCTTATCTTGTAAGGTATTGATCTATTCCCAATTTCTGCAGACTGCTTCCTAATTTTCTCAACAACTTTTATCAAAGAGTGTATTCTTATCCCGAAAGCTTAAATTTTTACATTTATCAAACATAGTATAACTATAATCATTTACCACTATGTATTATATGTCTACTCTGTTCCATTGATCCACTTTTCTACCACATAGTTTTGATAATTACTGCCTTATAATATAGTTTAAGATCTGGTACTACTTAACTTCCTTCCTTTACATCCTTCCTCCTTGTGGATCAAATGCCTCCCTTTACCTATTCTGTTAGAAGATACTTCAAGACTGCTTCCCACTTCATCTCCACCTGCTGATAGACTACTCATCCTCCAAAGGCCAGCTCAGATATGACCCCTCTTCACAAAGCACATCCCTGACAACTCTCTTATTACTCATGTACATAATGACATAATATGACATGACATAATATCTTCTAATCTTATGTCATTGTAGGATACATTAATAGAAACATGAAGTCCAGAGTAAGGGATGTGATGGGCCTTTATCATCATTAAACCAAATCAGGAACATTATATCCATTTTAAGGTCCCACATTTTAGGAGGAGCACTGGAAAATTGAAGTTTATCCAGAGAAGGGATACTGAGATGGTGAGAACACTTGAACTCATAGCATATGAGAATGATTTGTTTAGCCTGGAGAAGATATTTAGAAGGAACAGGGTAGCAATATTCAAATATATGAAGGGCTTTTATATGGAACAGAGATTAGACTAGCTATGTTACACTGATTTGGGAGATCTAGGACAAATGGCAGGAAATTAAAATGAAATTAAAATGACTCAACATAAGGACAAACTTTCTAGTAATGAGAGCTATCCAAAAGTGGAATGCTTATTCAAGGTGTAATGAGTTTCCTATCACTGGAAGTGGGATGTTATAGATGGGCATTCATGATTTACATCAGGGATACCTTTGCAATCTT
Source organism: Phalanger gymnotis (assembly GCA_028646595.1). Classification (NCBI taxonomy): domain Eukaryota; kingdom Metazoa; phylum Chordata; class Mammalia; order Diprotodontia; family Phalangeridae; genus Phalanger; species Phalanger gymnotis. The sequence continues at coordinate 7,472 of JAQQSZ010015609.1, read as the reverse complement.
TCCACCTCCATGATTTCATAATGCCCATAATCTTATGAATAGGTCATGTACTAAATTGTACTATGTTGGTCTGCATAAATGTTTTAAGTTCAGCTTCAACATTATAACTCAGTGAGAGTAAAGGCTACATCTAGTACTCCTTTCACCTTTTTGAATCCCTAGCATAATACTACAGCATATGAATGGCCCTTCATAAATGTTCATTGAATAAATAAACAGAAAGGATTTGAATATAAAGTTGAAGCTCAGAGGTCATAGTGTTTCGCTATGAATTTTATAATTCTTATGTTATAGGCATTTATCTGTCATCTTCAGTATGATTTTATTACACCTGATGTTTCAGTAGTCCGGTTTAAAATAACATGTATATTGGATGTACAAACTGGAATAGGAGGGAGCAAATGAGCCAAAAGAGATGGCATCATTTGGCATCAACATAATTATTAAACAACTAAAGAATGAACTAACCCATTTTTGAGTGGTGCATTATCTTCCTTTTTATGAGAACAACAAATCGTGAAATATTTTCAAAGAAATCTGTTGTATAAAAATCTACTAGAGTAAGCAAATACCTTAGAGAGGTAGGTCACATGCATGTGTCTTTGGAGTGAGTGTCATTGACTTACTAGTACAAGCCCTGTGTTGGTCAGGGAAGAAACCTATAGAAATTTCGTGAAATACTAAATGATATATATGGGGCACAGATTCAAAGATCTAAGTAAACACTGAACTCCCCCCATTCCAAAGTGTAGAGAAAAAGGGTAGTCTTGTTTCTATTTGAAAAAAGCTCTATGCTCATTTTTAATATAAATTTGTTGCTGATTACAAAGTTATATTTAATCATAGCTACTTTACCTATCTAGGTATTCCTCACAAAAAAATAGCCTTTGACTGACACATCTATATTTCTTAATTCCTAGATGGTTTCTTATTACCATTTTTATGACATCATATTTGTCTTAGGTATTTCTATACATATAGGTAAAAGAAATATGGTTATTTGCTAGCTTCAAACGGGAACATATATTTCTGGTTGTACCTAAAAACATTAGCATCTATCTATTCATATCATCTATAACATCATCTTATCTCCTCAACTCATTCAATATCTTCTAATATATGTCAGGTCCACATCCATAGCTAGGACCAAGACTCTCAAATTTCCTGAAGACACACATTTAGGAAATAATCACTCTTATGGTAATTACATTCCTTTCTTAGCTGCCATTTTAAAAAATCACAGCCATGTTATTTTGATGATTCAAGTATTTTTATGCCTATTACAACTTTGCTCCTCAGGCTTCATACTGCATTTTTAAAAATTTCAGTCATTCATCTTTGTCACTTACTTAACTAGTCTTGGTTTATTTATGAGCTAGATAAAAACTAACATCAGAACCTGGGCAGCAAGCTTCTTATGGATCTTAGCAGTAGGGAATACTGAAGTTTCACTTATCAAATCTGACAGATTGGCACTCCTAGTTCTAATTATCAAACCTTAAAAACTGAAAACAATGCTAATTCTCTTTTTACTGAAGGGAAAAATTTGGCTCCATACCCCACCTCTCCCAATACCATTTCCATTCCCTGAGCCAACAATTTATATTTTGTTAATAAGTAAATCTGCTAAGAATAAGGAGCAAGTCTCTCCCTAAGGAATAACTTATTTAAAACTAATGAACAACTATAGATTAGTAACTTTAATTTTATCTATCAAAATATCAAGGCTAATACTTCTGAGTACATAGAATTACTATAATATTAAATATTGCAACACATCCAGTGAAACATCTATTTTTCAAGAACTTCATTTTGTGGTATGATATTTAAAAGAATCTGGCATGAAAGGAACTTGAATTATTGGGTTTTGACTAACATTTTTAAGGACCATTAGACTAGATGCAGCTTCATATAGCTATACCAAATCATTTTTGAGAAAGTTTAATTCAAGCCAATAAACATTGACCATAAGCTTAGTACTCTCTGGTATAGGTCTCTCTTTAGTCTTTATGATGTGCAATTTTTTTAAGCAAAGTAGAAGAATAAAAGTGTAAATATGGTTGGTATTTTAATTACATCATGCATCGGTCACCTCATATTTTGTTGGTATATGTCTTTAGAATGAGTAAGCAGGAACCATACAACTTCAACAAAACATTTCTCTCTTTATTTTAAAGGAAGTGATAAGCATATCTCTCTAAACTTTCCCCTGCAAACTCGTGGAATACATCACAAACTGCCTATTTGACACTGCTGTGTGGATTCCAGAAGAATATAAATTCCTTGAGAATAGGGATTAGATTTTGTTTTTTTTTCTTTGTCTTTGTATCCCAAGAGTCTAGCAAAGGGGTTTCTAACATTGTAGGTCTTTGCTAAATGTATGGGTTAATTGACGGATATCCCACTGACATCTAAAACTCGACATACCTGATCCTTCCTTCCTCAGTATACTTTGCCTCCAAACTGCCCCAATTCTGGTGTGGTCACTGCCATTCACTGAATCATGCAGATTTATAATTTTGAATTTAATCCTTTAGTCTTGGTTCTCTCTCCCCCCATCTTCACATATGCAGTCGGTTATCAAGTCTTGCCAATTCTATCTCTACATTATCTGTTGTATCTGTCTCCATTCACACTTCCACCACCCTAGCTCAGGCATGCCTTATTTTATTTTTTGCTCGGGCTCTTAAAATAGTCTTTTAATTGGTCTTCCTGCCTCCATTCTGTCCTCTTAGTTATCAAGCCTCCACAGAGTTGCCAAAATAATCTTCCAAGACATGACCTATATCACTTCCCTTCTCAAACTCCTTCAGTGACTCCCTATTGTATATAGGGTAAAATACAAAATCCTTATGGTCAGATTGATTTTGTTGCATGCTCATTTTTCTAGCTTATTTCTTGACTTTGTTCTTTATGTTAATTTTAGGCTCTCTTCCCAGGGTGGGGCAGTAGGTGGGACACCACCCCAAGTTTCAGGCTTTTTCACCATGTTATTTTCACAGTTAGTTCTGGGTGTTTGGAAGTTTTTGGTACTTTCAGGGTGATGTGATCTAGGAACAGGTGTGGCCATTGCTCTCATAGTCCACGTTCTCATCTTTACCCAGGAAGAGCCCCAGATCTCTTGCTGCTGTAAGTGATACTGTTCCTCAAGCCCCATGATCCTTGTGACTGCAGGAGTTCTTCTCCACCATGCAACTGTGACCTGGAACAGGGTATAGGCAGCGGAGTTTCCAAAAAGCACCCTTTCTTGTGCCTAGTGCTAGCACAATGATCCCCTGAAATCTCTTTCTGACCAGATTGCCTTATTGTCTTTGGCTTGAGAGGTCTCAAAGCTGTTGCTGCTGCTATTGTCACCTCCAAGGATCATCAGTGGTGTTGCCACCATTTGGGCTCCAGGCCAGCCCCCACCTCATTTTCATAGTCCTCTCCTTCCAACTTCTGAAGATGTCTTGGGCTAGAGAAATGTCTCCCCTGATCTTTTGTTGGCTTTGCTGCTCCAGAGTTCTACTAGTTCTAGAGTTGTTTGGAGGGGAATGTTGGGAGAGCTTGGCTGTTTCCTTTACAATGAGATCTTGAATATTTAAACACTTGAGTCTTAAGACTTTATATAATAATTACGAGATGGGAGGGGGCTGTTGCTAGATAATAATTTCTTTGAAAAAGTTCTGGGGACATTAATAGAGGCATCTAGGTAGCATGGTAGATTAGGCACTGGACTTTGGAGTCAATAATGCCTTAGGTCAAATATGATTTCAGACTTTCACTAATCATCAGACTTAATCTTAGCCCCTGTTTCACAAGTGTTTTTTGAGCATCAAATAAGAAAATATTTAAAGTGTTTTACAAATCATAAAATTCCGTATAATTGATAATTTGCTATTTTGTTGTTATTGTCATAATCTCAATATGAGTCAACAGTAGCATATGATATCCAAGAAATGCTAATATAATCTTAGGGTACATTGAGAGATATAACATGTCCAGAACATAGGAGAACCCCATTCTTCTGTACTCTTTCTTGGTCAGACCAAATTTGGAGTATTGCTTTCAATTCTAGGTATCACATTCTAGGAAGAATGTTGGGAAAATCTACAGTAGGACAATGACATTTTGAAGAGATCATGCTTTGAGATCATGACATCTATCCATTGTAATACCTATGAATACTTAGCCTGGGAAAATAAAAAAAATGTAGGAGGACTAGGGAAGTATGATAGCTATATTTAAATATTTAAAGTTCTGTCTTGTGGAAGAGATAATTTAAACATTTTGCTCTTTGGCCTCACAAGGCTAAACTTCAATCAGTAATTAAAAGCTGCAGAGACAAATTTTAGCCTATTAGAGTTGTCCAAAAGTGGAATAGTCAATCTCAGGAGGCAGTGGGTTCCTTTCACTCGAGTTCTTCAAGCTGAATCCAGATGACCCCATTGTGGAAGGGATATTTAGTCACTAAAAACTTAGAGTAAATGTCCTCTGGCATCTCTTCCAGTTTTGTGATTTCATCATTTTATTAATTTTAGTCTTTGAACCCTATGGCCATTTAACCCAAAAAATCATTCTGGCAGAAATGTCATAATTACATCTCTTCCTTACTAGTGAATAAAGCCACTGGATGTCCTGTAAGCCAATAGGAATGGCCAAGTCTGCTATTTGGTATGGTAGTTTTTCCTCTTCTAAGCATTCCATTCTGGAATTCCATTAATTGGTAAAACTCAGAACAGGTGTTCTGTTGACTTTTTGCCTTACTCCAATAAATTAATTAAACCAACTCTTAAACAGCTGTTCTTTTCATGATACTGTATTTGGTGCTGGGAGAGGAGAGTGAATAAGATAGTTGCTGCCATCAAAGGACTTATAATCTAGTAGATTCAGAAGCAGTCTACAAATAAGATTAACACAAAGTAGGTTGTAGATGTGCACAATGGTGTTACTGAAAGTATATAAAATTTGAAGAACAATCACTTCTGGCTAAAAGAATACATGGTGAAGGTGCCATTCGACTTAGGCCTTATAGGATGGGTAGGATTTCAACTGATATTGCAACGAATGGAAATATTTCCCTGAATCTGTGAAACCCCAAAGTTAGAGGCAAGGGACACAAGAAACAACCTGAGCAAAGTAACCAGCGCATGCCCTTCATATAGGGTTCAGGCATCCCCTATATTCAATGACCTCTTTTATGCAAAGATCTCAAAGCATTTTACTGATAATGCTTTGTGCTAGAAGTTCAAAGAGTAATATGAAATGAGCCAGCTGCAGTTAGGGATGGCTGAAGGTACAGATATTTGCTGATTGAAAACTAATGAGGCAAAAAGGGATTCAATCAGTTTGAGTAGATGCTGACTTACAAGTTGAACAAGACTGAATCAGCATAGAAAAATCAATGAGTTGAGTGAAACTAGGCCTTTCCCAGTTCTAGGGGTCTTCTAAGGTGAATGCACCACTTACCTTTAATGTGTCCCATCCAGAGGGGCTAAAAGAAATCCAGGACCAGACAAAAGTGTGGTGGGAATTCAAAATGAGTGTAGGAAATGTGACAGTTACATATGACTGTGTCTCAGCTGCTTAAGGTATCTATGAATCCAGCATAGGCATTGCATGAATAAAAGGATCATCCCAGATTAGTACTCCTTAACTTAAGCTTCCTTTTGGGATGGGTCAAGAATTGCAATGGAAGTGCTTTACCAGAAAGATTATCATCATAATATTTAGAGTCAGAAAGGATCTTGTAGCTCAGTCCTCTTATTTTATACAAGAGAAAGTTTAGGTCTCAAAGTAAAGTCACTTGCCCAAAAGTCACAAACAATAAATAGCAGGGCAGGGATTCAAACTCAGATCTTTAGAATTATAATCCAGCCTTCTTTCTCTACCCTACACTATTTTTCATTGACTGGAGGGGAAAGTCAATTGTGAGTCTCTTGAAGGAAAGAGTTGACATGAGAGAGTATCATGGGATGAAGAAAAGCGGTAGAGTCTACAAATGTTTTGGAAGGTTGGAGATTATAAACTTCTTTAAGGCATGGCCTTTATCGTTGTAGTAACAAAGAACTAATTAGACTTAGTTGCCATATGATAGTAAGAGCTCACCATATCTAGCTTAGCAACAGGTCCAAAGTAAGTATTGAAGTATTGAAGAAGTTTCTTTTACCAGTACTGGAACTGAAGATGTCCCTGGGATTTGATCATGAAGGTCAGAGTGTGGTGATACTTCACACGCTGCTACGAGGAGAGATTTTTAATAGGCATAAGGTAGGAGGGCAATTTATGCTTTTTTACCCCTCTACGTTCACCTTGAGGGGGTAATACGATATATTTCTTTTTCCTCCTTGTCTCCTCATTTTATTTATAGCAATAGTGTCATTATTTTTAAAAAATTTTTTATTTTTAGTTTTCAACATTGACTTTTATAAGATTTTGAGTTCTAATTTTCCCCTTTCACTACCCTCCCCCATCCCCAACATAGCATGCAGTCTCCTAGAGACTAGATATGTACAATCATAATTAACATAGTTCCACATTAGTCATATTGTGAGATAAGTATCAGAACGAAAGGAAAAAAAACATAAAAAAGAAAAAAAGAGAGAGAAAATCATATGCTTTGATCTGCATTCAGACTCCATAGTTTTTTCTCTGGATGAGGACAGAATTTTCCATCATGAGCCTTTTGGAATTGCCTTAGATCATTACATTGCTGAGAAGAGCTAAGTCAATCTGAGTAATACAATATATTTCATAGAACCTTAGAGTTGAAGGAAATGGAAATGGTTATTCGGAAGAAAAGAAGACTTAGGAGGACACATGATAGCAATTTTTTAAGTTACCTGACAGGCTCTCACATAGAAAGGGGATAAGAAAAAGGGTCAGTGTATGAAAGTTACGAAACGGAAAAGCTCCACAATGTTACAAGAGGTTTTTTGTCATGTTATTGTTTTTGCCTTCAACCAGGCATTTTATAACATGGTTTTGCTATGGTTGTCAAACTCCAACTTTACAATTTTTCCTAAAGTATTTGTACCCTAAACTGAATACCTTAATGCAGTTATGGTCTGACTAGCAAAGTATTAAAGGACTCCAATTTCTTGCTTCCAATGTTATACTTCTCTTAACGCTACTTAATATCCCACTACTCATACTCATGTTACATTTTCAGTCTATTAGAAATCTCTAGTTCTTTTACCATTTACTGTTACATTGCCAAGCCTGCTCCTTTTGGGGCTTGTGCAATTAATTTTTGAATCTTTTTTTATTTAATATATTTAGTTTTCAGCATTGATTTTCACAAGAGTTTGAATTACAAATTTTCTCCCCATTTCTACCCTCCCCCCAACTCCAAGATGGCGTATATTCTGGTTGCCCTGTTCCCCAGTCAGCCCTCCCTTCTGTCATCCCACTCCCCTCCCATCCCCTTTTCCTTTCCTTTCTTGTAGGGCAAGATAAATTTCTACGCCCTATTGCCTGTGTATCTTATTTTC
>JAQQSZ010015608.1:0-11231 GCA_028646595.1 Phalanger gymnotis | reverse complement strand
CAAAAAGGACAAAGGAGATAAAATAGGATGGGGGAAGGGAAAGAGTATTGTATGTTAAGGCAATGCACTTGTGAAGAAATGGATAAACCCTTGAGGGGCAGGGACAGTTTGGTGAAGAACAACAGAGCAAGACCAGAAGTGATATTGTCATGGAAGCATAGCATAAAACAGGTCGTTGCCAGGAGAAATGGAGTTCAGAAGACAGATCATAGTTCTGACACATAGGCATGATAGAGTAAGGGTGAGCTAGTGTTACCTTAGATACTGAACCCGGAGTCAACAAGTCCTGAGTTCAAATTCAGCCTCAGCCATTAACCAGCTGTGTGACCCTGGATAAGTCCTTAGCCTCTGTTTATCTCAGCTTCCTCAACTGTAAAGTGGAGGTAATGATAATAGGGTCAGTGTGAGGGTCAAATAAGATAACAATCATAAAATGCTTAGAAAAATGCAACATACAAATACTTATCCTTTCCTTTCTCCCGCCACCAGCCACTAGCTACCAATTGCCATCAATAAGCAAGTAAACACAAGAGTCCGGGGCACAGCACTGCCACTCGTGCCACCAACCCTGCTTCCAGTCCTGCCCCGAGAGCCATCATCCAGAGAAGCAAACATTATGGAGATATCTCCATATCTCCATATCTCCATATATATCCATATCTCCATATCTCCATATATATCTATATCTCCATATATATCCATATCTCCATATCTCCATATATCTCCATATCTCCATATATATCCATATCTCCATATCTCCATATATATCCATATCTCCATATCTCCATATCCATATCATAACGCATATCTGCGTTGCAGATACAGTCGCCCCTACCTCCTCAGTCCCCACAGCTACCGAAGACCCAGAAAACAGAGTCCCCACCGCTGCAGTCCTTGGCACAACCAAATGGCTCCACATCAGAAATAGATATCATTTTTTTCATGGAAATAGTATTAAAAGTGATGCATCACAATCTACTCTGGCACTTCTTTGCCCTAAGGAACACTGGGCCTTTCCATCTGTCTTCCGACTGAAACCTCTCCTCTATGTTTGCTCTCTCTATTAGAATATTAGTTCCCAGAAAGCAGGGAACGTTTTGCTTTTCTATTTATATCTCCATTGCTTATGTTGCTTTGCACATAATAAGAAGTTGTTGTTGGGTCCTGTCCACTCTTTGTGACCCTATTTGGGGTTTTCTTGGCCATTTCCTTCTCCAGCTCATCTTTACAAATGATGAAACTGAAGCAAACAGAGTTAAGTGACTTGCCCAGGGTCACACAGCTAAGTAAGTTACTATTATTTAAGCTCATAATATGTTCTTTTTTTCTTATTTTATATTTAAGTTTTAGTATTTGTTTAAAATAAATTTTTAAAAAAGAATAGTGTTAGAATTGTTGACGGTAAGAATGAGCTATCTGACAAATAAGCATAACAAAAAGGGTCTTTTAGCTATGTTGGGGGCTCAATGAGGGGGTACGTACCCTTGGGGTGAATGGGGTGGTGATAATAGATGATGGAGAAAAGGCAGCACTACTCACCTGTGTTCGTCTGCTCTTTCTGGAGAGCTAATGGATCTCACTAAGAAAGTCCTATTACATTCTGCTATTTAATGCAATCAGCAGAATGTTACATAAAAATAGGAAAAACCTGGAGGACTATAACATCCATAACACCCATTCTTAATCTTTTTCAGTGTCATGGGCCCCTCTGGCAGTCTGGCAAAGCCTATGGACCCTTTCTCTGAATAATATGCTTAAGTGACTAAAATAAAATACATGAGGCTATAAAGGAAGCCAATTCTATTGAAATAGTTATCAAAATATGTTTTTAAAAAACCAAGTTCATGGCTGCCAGATTAAAAACCTCTTCTATAGGGAATCCCCTTTCCATTTATTGATGTATTTACTGATCACCTACTGTGTGCTTCACTCCAAGTGTGGCAGCCTGCATGCATTGTTATTGAGTTTTATCCTGCTTATAAAAGACCACTTTCCCAATTGGTCAATATCATCTTGAAGTTTCTCTCAGTCTTCCAGAATTTTAACCAATCCACCTAATTTTGTATCCACTGCTAGTATAAGGGGCAGATTCTTGATTGCTTTATCCAGATCATCAATAAAGATATTGAAGAGAATGGTTCCCAGAACCACAAGTTTTAGAGCACCACTCGATGTGTCCCCTCCGGCTGACAGTGAGTCATTGAAAACTACCCTTTGGTGCAGCCTTCCCAGTCACTGAACAGTGGAATCGCCAAGAGCATGCTTTTCTAGCTTGTCAAAGGCAGTGTTAGGTGGTAAAGAATCAAACTTCTTACTGAAATCAAGACAGATCACATCCATCGATTTCCCCAGACTCTGTAGTCTCTCATTCTCTATCATAGGAGGAAATTAAATTGGTCTGGCACTATTTGCTCTTTACACAGCTATGGTGATTGCTACTTAGTAGCATGTGCTCTTTTAGTTGCTAGCAAATGGATCATTTGATGATTTATTCCAATACCTTCCCAGGTATTGATGTTAAACTGACTGCTCCATAGCTTCCAGGCTCATCCTCTTTTTTCCTTTCTTCTAGGTGGGCACAATGCTTACCCTTTTCCAATCCTTGGGGACTTCTCCTGTCCTCTATGATTGCTCAAAAAATACTGGTGAGTAGCTCTGAAATGAACCCTGCCAATTCCTTAAGTACCCTAGGGTACATGTCATCAGGCCCTGCTGCTTTGAATACATTTCATTTTTCTGGGTACTCTGACTACATCTTTCCCTATTCTCGTTTGGCTTTCTATCCGTCCGTCACAGTTGGGACCTGCTCCAGTCAGTTGTTCATATCTGATCTTTTCTGAAAAGACAGAAGCAAAGACGACAGTAAAAGCTTCAGCCTTTTCACCACCCTCTGTTATTCATTTTCCTTCTCTGTCAATTCAGGCGGCAAAATGTTCTCTGGTCCTCCTCATTTACGTGGATTTATTTGAAGAATTTCTTTTGTTATTTTGTAAGTCCTCTGCCAGTCGCATCTCTTTTTCATCTTTGGTCTTCCTCATATTTTCCCTTCGAGCCTTACTCTTTCCACAGAAATCTGTTGATGATTATTTCATGTTCAGAGCACCCTGTCATCAAGCAACTCAGTCTACCATTTACACGAAGGACATTTAAAAAAAACTGACAGTGTTAATGGTGTTCAACTAAAGAGTACAGAGCTCAAAGCATAATTATTTCCAAGACTGACAAAGTATGTTTTCCTACTGAAGGCACTGGCCATCCTTCATGTCCATCATGGACCTCTTCTTCATCTCTGCCTCATAGAATCTCTGTCTTCATTCAAGACACGCCTCAAACACCGCAAAGCCTTTCCTGTTCTCCCCCACCCCATTTGCTACTATCCGCCCTCCCAAAAGACCTTGTATTTATTTGTATTTATTCTCTATAAACTTCTATCTCTTCAGATAATCTTCCCCCATCCCAATGGATGTAAGTTTCTTGAGAATACGGATCATTTTGTTCATTGTATTTGCATCCTTCGTGCATCACATAGTACCTGGCACATAGTAGCAATCAATAAATGCTTGTTTGTTGATTAAAGTCCTACTCTTATGCTTCATTATGGAGGTGACCTTGGGCTTCCAAAAGCTATGCCAGTGGAGGTCAAGCTCTGACAGATGCTACCAAGCTGGAAAGGCTTCAAGGAGAGCACCTGCCACAGACTGTCTCTGTTATCCGAAGACCAAGCTAGCTAAGTGCAAACTCGGAACCGAAAGGTTGGCCACCAAGTGAAGAACTGAAGTTTGTGAAGTTGTCTAAGGTAGAGGTTCTTAAAGATTTTCTTGCACCATAGCCCTCTTTGGCAAGTCTGGCAAAGCCTATGGGCCCTTTCTCAGAATAATGTTTTTAAATGCATAAAACTGAATACATATTATTACAAAGGAAATATATTACAAGAACCCCTTCTCTAAGGCATATGAGGGACTATAATCTGCATAGTTTAAGGGATCATCTGGACATATGAAATTACAGGTCTATCAAATTCAGTTACAAATTATACAAATTATAGTCAAGTGATAGCACAGGCATATCCCCAAATACATTACCAGTTAAACTCACTAAATATTTCATTCGAATTTTCCATATCATTTTCTCCAGAACTCTTCTTAGCCTTGCTCACATTTTACAATATATTATATTTAATGGCATATATTTTCTAGTAATGCACCTAAGGGGCACAGTGGAGAGAAGGCAGGGCTTAGAGTCAGAAAGATTCTTCTTCTTGAGTTCAAATTTGGCCTCAGACACTTACTGGATGTGTGACCCTGGGCAAATCACTTAACCTTGTTTGCCTCAGTTTCTTCATCTGTAAAATGAGCTAGAGAAAGAAAAAGCAAACCACTCTAGTATTTTTACCAAAAAAAACCCAAATAGGGTCACCAAGTGTCTAACACAACTGAAATAGCTGAACAGCAAGTTTTCTAGCAGATTTTAAGTTATTTGAATATGCAAAATGTATCATTTTTCACTTTTGTATCCCTGACTCCTAGTAGTATGTTTGGATATAGTAGACATATAATAAATGTTTATTGAATTGAATTGGAATGAAATGAATTTTTATCTTGCTGTTTCTCAACCTTACATTTGGACTTAATCAGTTCCTTTGACGGTGAAAAACAAGCTCACATCACTGCTTCCTCCATGAGTGTAGATCTCCTATTGATTTGATTGATACAACTGCTGATATCAATTGAAAATACATGGACTGGAGCTTCGTTTGTTTGAGCAAGAGTAGGCAATTAAAATTGCCTGCAGACCTGAGAGTTCCCAGCATCTGGGCTCAGGTTGCACTGAAATGGATATTAAAATGATGCTTCTGACATCATCTCCTAGTTACCAAGTAAAGATGCTAATATAGACTAAGGCAGAGAAGCCAATATTGCAAGGTATCCTCCACCCAACTCCAACAGATTCAACAGCGTCAGCCCTCAATCATCTAAATGACTCGAATAATAAGGTATAGTTTCCTCAAGGGGTACAATCAATGCTGACCATTGACAAAATAATGAAAGTCTGTCCCTTCTCCCTGTTGTATGCTCTTTCCCTCCTTACTGACAACCCTTGAATGTGTCATGTGAAAGGAGAACTGTCTGACTCAAGTGTAATGGGAAAGAAGTTTCTGCCCTCATCAATTCTTATTGCAGCTTCTGGAGGTTCTTGTGCAGCAGGGTCTAGACCAGGGGTAGGGAACCTTCAGCCTCAAGGCCACATGTGGACTTCTAGGTCCTTGGGTGTGGCCTTTCAACTGAGTCCAAGTTTTATAGAACAAATTCTTTTATTAAGGGTATTTGTTTTGTGAAGTTTGGTATCAGTCAATGGGTGGCACTTGAGGACCTAGAGGGCCACATGTAGCCTCCAGGTTGCAGGTTCTCCACCCTAGTGTAGACTCTAGACAATCAAATAGACTTTTAAGGGAATAAGAAGAAGGAAATTGTGACAGCAATCAGAGAACTTTGGACTTGTGAAGAAGACTGGGAAATGAATATAAAGAAGGGAGATCTGGAGAAATTGGAGAGAACTTGAGGAAAAATTGAAGGATATCAACTTGAGTTGAAATAGGAGTTGGAAGACTCAGTTTGAAGGAAGAAAAGCATTGAAGAAAAGGGCCCAGAGGAGGAGAAGGACTCGAACAGGAAATAATTGATAAGATGAGGTGAGGAAGAAAAGGACAGCAAAACAAATTACCAAGACAAAATAAGAAGGCGGTATAGTGGATAAATCATGGAACTCAGAGTCAGGAAGACTTGAGTTTCAATCCTACCTCAGACATACTGTGTGTCCCTAGGCAAGTCATTTAAGCTTTCTGCCTCAGTTTCCTCATCTATAAAATGGGGATAATAATAGCACCTACTTCACAGGGTTGTTTGTGAGGATCAAATGAGATAATATGTAGAATGCTTTGCAAACCGTAGAGTGTTATCCAAAAACTAGCTATTAGGTAGTGGAGTACTATTGTGCTATAAGAAATGATGAGCAAGCAGATTTCAGAAAAACCTGGAAAGCCTTACATGAACTGATGCTGAGCGAAGTGAGCAGAATCAGGAGAACATTGTACACAGTAGCAGCAACATTGAGCAATGACCAACTTTGCTAGACTTAGCTCTTTTCAGCAATACGATGATCTAAGACAATTCCTAAAGACTCATTATGGAAAATGTTATCCATATCCAGAGAAAGAACTATAGAGTCTGAATGCAGATCAAAGCAGACTATTGCCTCTTTTTTGTGGGGGAGGGGGGGGTTAACTTTCTCATGGTTTTTCTCTTTCGTTCTGATTCTTCTTTCACAACATGACTAATGTGGAAATATATTTAGTGTGATTGCTTGCCATATTGGGGAGGAGAGAGGGGAGGAAGAAAAAAATTGGAACTCAAAATCTTATAAAAAGTGAATGTTGAAAAAAATTTAATTAGCTGTTAGTAAGAGGAGGTAAGAAGTAACAAACCTTTAAAAGGATTAAAGGCATTATAAAAGTGAATGTTGAAAAAAATTTAATTAGCTGTTAGTAAGAGGAGGTAAGAAGTAACAAACCTTTAAAAGGAATAAAGGCATAAAGAGATAATAAAAGGGCATAAACTACTACTAAGAATGTGGAGCAGGGTGAATATTAAAGTTACTTGAACTATCTGATGTTTGTATTTCTGCCACAGCCAAATGACTCTTACTTGTGCTCAAAGTGAAGACTGGCCTCCCTCCTAGAAGATAGCTCTAGGAATGCCTTTTCACTCTCCAGTTTTACAATGTCAGTGAAGAATTCATATCAACACATAGGCATCTCAAACTTAACATATACAAAAGAAAACTTATTATCCATATACACCCCAAAAAAGTTTGCCCTTTTTCCTTCCTTTTTTCTATCTAGAGCATCACCATTCTTCTAATCATGCTGTTCTTTTCTACAGTTTGAATTGTTAGTGAAAAAAAAATAGTATTACCTCTAATTTCTACTATATGGATTTCTACTGCATTGCTTCTACAATGTAATTGATTTTACGCTGTTTTGATTTTTATAATTGAATCTGAATCAGCCTAAAGCCAACTTTCTATATCCTTGAGTTGGGCTCAGAAATTTAGATATCCCTCTGAGTTTGCTAAAAGTTAGTCTCAAAGAAAAGTTGCTATCTCTCATGCCAGTATCTCCTGGGATACTTCCTCAATCTGTTTGTTAAGCTCCACAAATTACCATCCCTAAAAGATATGTTACCTGTCCTTGCCTATCTTTGTGTAGTTAGGGTACTTTTTAATCTCTTCCAAGGAGACAGCAATTCTGGCAATTGAGATCCCCTAGCAAAGTCTACAAGATGCAAATGGATCTCATAAAACAATTAACTTCCTTAATTGTCAGAGAGTGGCATGTTTATGCTCATCCTAAATGACAGCCCTCCTTTCTTCCTATAGCCAGTTGTAATGTTCCTGCCCCTACCTTACAACCTATCACTTTTTCTCCATGCCTACCAAGATCTTTTGTTTGTTGTGTGTCAGTAAAGAGGGGTCCCCTCCTTCTCTTGGGGTCACTGGCTTTACTGAGGTTGCCAGCCTAACCTGCCAGCCTAACCTGTCACTATTAATAAACAGATCTCACTCAGAGTCTGTACCTTAGTCTACTTTTACTAAATTTACTCAAGATATTAGAAAGTTTTCCCCTTAAGTCAAGCTTAAATTTGCCAATGAGTGTTGTCTACAATCTCTCAAGACCATATTCTAAGAGCAAAATGTTGATTCATGACCATGTGTAAAAAATAGGTGTTTACTATACTAGGCCAAATTTTGCTCTCTTGTGAACCAACAAGTAGAAAGTTTTCAAGTAATGTTCTATGATAAGGCATTGGAAAGCTCCATCAGTGGAACACCATGGAGATGAGCAAAAATATGACGCAGCAAAATGTTCCATCACCCAGCTTGTGAGCAAAAGTTTGAAACAACCTGGTCTGAACTCACAGCAATGAGAAATCTGCGTTGTACCACCATGTGTGGAATGAGTGAAGACTGGAACAATTCAGGGGGCAGTAGTAGCCTCAGGTGCAATTGGGAGGCATTGAATAAAATCAGGGGACTGTGAAGGCATAAGGAAAGAAGAGAAGAAAATTTAGAAAAACCATTCGTACATGTTTCATCTGTTGTGTAACAGAGGTAAAGTCACTAGTGATTACCTTATTTTCAAGAAAACAAGCAAAATGCAAGTTATAATAGATCAGTGGTCAAGTCTACTGACAAGTCTTAACAAGCAAATGTTGGAAGGCCAAAGAGGTGCTCATTGTCAGGAAGCATGCATCGGCAGGAATATGTGCATGTAGTAACTTGTTTATAATATGCTACTATACATGATGTAATATTGTGTAATCAAACTTTCATTGTAGGAAAAATTTATAATAAATTATTAAGTTTAAGATGTTTCATTTTTAAAAAATATTTTATATATTTTTGAAATGACAAATTTTTCTAATGGGCTAAAGATTTCGGCGGGGCGGAAGGGCAAGCACTGAGTATTTTTTTTTTCTGAAAGGGAGCAGTAGGCCAAATAAGTTTATGAACCTCTGACCTAGACAAAGACACAAAAATGGGAGATGGAAAATCATAGGAGAGACAGCAAGTAGACCAATTTACCCAGAGTACATCAGTGGTATTGATCTCTATTTCAAATAGAAATGGAACCACTAAACCATGCCGCTGAATATTGACTTAGAAAACTACATATTAACATTATATTCCATTATATTTTTATTTATTTCGTTCAATGTTTCCCAATTAATTTTTTTAATCTGGTTCAGCTGCTAAGGAGTATATAGTCCCCTGCTGAGTGTTTGGTAAAGGCAAGTATGCGTGAGGAGTCTAGAAAAGTAAGTGTAGCTAGATTTTGAAGGACATTAAATGACCAACAGAACTTGACCCTTTCATGTGGTAAAAGGGAAGCAGCAGAGCTTCTTGGGCGGTGCAGTGACTCAAGGGTAAGGAACCTGCAGCCTTGACGCCACGTGTAGCCTTCTAGGTCCTCAAGTGTGGCCCTTTGACTGAATCCAAACTTCACAGAACAAATCCTTTTATTAAGGAGATTTATTCTATGAAGTTTGAATTCAGTCAACAAGCCACAAATAAAAGGCCTCAGGTTAGAGCCCCTGGCTCTAAATCTAACTGGTTTTCCTGCCTTAAATCTCTCCTCTATTCTAGCTCGTTCTCTACACAGCAACCAAAGTGATCTTCCTAAAAAGCAGGTCTGACTATGTCAGCCCTTACTCAGTAACTCTAGTAACTTCTTATTCCCTCCAGAAACAAATATAATGTCCTCTACTTGTCATTAAGGATTTTCACAGTCTGGCCCCTCCCTACCTTTCCAGGCTTCTCATACTTAATTTCCCCTCTACGTTCTCTAATGATAATAGCCTATTTGTTGCTTCCAAAACAATTCTTTCACTCTTCTCCTGATCAATGTAGTACTTGCTATCCCTCATACCTGGACTTCTCTCTTTCTCCACACCTACCTTAACATCGCTGGCTTCTTTCAAGACTCAATTCAAACACCAGCTTCTACAGAAGAGCTTCTGAACTGCTCAGACTTCCTCTCTGAGGTCAACTTCTTTGTTGTTAAGTCATGTCCTACTCTTTGTGACCCCATTTGGGACTTTCTTAGCAAAGACACTGGAGCGATTTGCCATTTCCTTTTCCAGCTCATTTTACGGATGAAGAACTGAGGCAAACAGGGTAAAATGACTTGCCCAGGGTCAGTAGGTGTCTGAAGTCAAATTTGAACTTAGGGACCCTAAGCCCTGCCCTCTGTCCACGGTGCCACCTTGCTACCCCCAACTTCCTTCTACTCTGTATCTGTATCTATTTATTTACATATTATGTAAGCTCCTCAAGGGCAGAAACTGCTTTTGTGGTTTTGCCTTTCTTTGAATCTCCAGCATTTAGCACAGCATCTGGCAAATAGTAGATGCCTAATATTAATAGATATGAAATTATTGTAACCAGTGGTGATATCCTTTCTTCTGTCCATAACAAATTTTTCGACACTCAACTTGTTAAAATTAATGAGGTCGGAATAGTCTTACTTGCATATCATATCTTTTTCTAATTTTTATTCTTCTAGTTTTGTACTCATTTTAATCTTTCTTCTACCAAATTGGTGGTCTTACTTATTGGATTGCATATTTGAGGAATGATACATTTATAACTGAGTTTTTCATATCTATCAATACATAATCAATTTCAATTTTCGTGATGTCATTTGGTACTCACTATACCTACACCCTTCTTTAATATTTTCCCAAAGCATTTGTGATGTTATAATATGTTTGACAGCCCATTTCAGAATAAGCAGGGATGTCTGATGCACAGGATGGGCATCCACTCTATCTTTCCACAAGGGACCCTTGGTCACCACATCTCGCACTGCTCATCATGAGCACATGAAAAAAGGCCTCTGTGAAGAAAATGGTGGTACCATTTTGGTGGCTTGTGTGCTACCATCTGCTGCCTAGGATAAAGAAGAAAAAGAATTTGATAAGATCCTCTAAAATACATCAAGATATAATCTAAAAGCCAGTGAGTTCACTGTGAAGGTGAACACAATAGAGGCTGGCAAATACACACACACACACACACACACACACACACACACACACATGCAATAATATGTCTCAGGTTTGGCCTCTGCCAAAGGCTTACAGGAGACTCAGAAACCTCATGCTTTACATATTCTGATACTTTCAAAAGAAACGGGAAAGGTACTAGGCACAGCAAACATTGGCCCAAAAGCTAGAGATAAAAAGACAAAAATAAAACAACTCCGCCTTCGAGGAACTTCCTTCTTCCGATCTCAGGCACAGTGTTCTTTCTACCATTCCTCTATGCCTCTTTAGATTTAAAAATCTCCTGCATAGAGAAAATGTGTCAGGATTCCATTAATGTCACAGATATGTCCTACAGAACCAATGGAAAAGAATCGAAGATCTTGTCAGTTTTACCTGAGCAAGAACAGTCTTAGTTTAAACATTATTTTGATTTGGATTTGAGAATTCTCAAAATATCAAGTTGACAAGCATTTTTCAAGCACTTACTATGTGCCAGGCACTATGCTAAGCCCTGGAGATACCAAAAAAAAAAAGGCAAAAAAAAAAAATCTCTGCTTTCAAAAAGCTAATTCTGGTGGTAAAAATTCCATCCTTCTTACTCTTACTCAAGGTACCTCAGGTAACGAC